>ML814583.1:211122-223207 GCA_009831015.1 Picea engelmannii | reverse complement strand
ATCGTAAATCCAATTTTGAGAAGATCTTGGCCCCACCAACTTGATCGAATAGATCATTTATCCATGGTAAGGGGTATTTGTTCTTAATGGTCACTTTGTTCAGTTGTCTATAATCGATACATAGTCTTAGAGTATTGTCTTTCTTTTTCACAAAGAGGACTAGTGCACCCCATGGTGAGACACTTGGTCTGATATATTCCTTGTCCAACAATTCCTGTAATTGTATTTTTAATTCTGTCAGTTATAGTAGACTCATTCAGTAGGGTGCTTTTGAGATAGGGGCTGATCCGGGTAGTAAGTCTATAGAGAAATCTATTTCTCTCCTAGGAGGTAATTCTGGTATCTCATCAACAAACATGTCTCTGAATTTCCATAGGACAACAAAGTCTTCTAACTTGGGCTTATCTTCTGTTTCTAATAGATTCATCACTTAGATGGCGTAAACTTGACATCCCTTTCTAATACATTTCTTGAATTGCATCGCTGAAATTTATCTGACTGACACATGTTTTGGTATACCTTGGGCTGTTCTAACAATGCCAAAATTATCTTTATAGCTAAGTATCTTTGTATAACAGTCTAGTACCGCTTTGTGTTGTTCCAACCAATCCATCCCAATAATCATATCATAAGATCCTAGTGGTAGGATGTTCATATTGGTCCTTATCTTTTGACCATCTAAGATGAACTCAAGATCAGAAATAAAGTTAACTACTTTTCTTTTAGTACCAGTTGCTAGTTGTACAAGCCAAGATTTTTCGTGCTTTTGTTTCTTAAGTTTATTCAACTCTACTACATCGGAAGTAATATAACTTAACGTAGCTCTAGGGTCAATTAAAACAAAAATTCAAGTGTCATGGATTTTACCTTCGATTTCTACCACCGAGGACTGCTAGCCATCTTGTCGACCATCTATGGCTGCATTTATCTGTTGCAAACTTCTGCCCATGTCTCCCACTATTGAGGATTCCTGTAAATTGTGAACAATAGTTCTGTTTGCTATAATTAAACATGGACAGTTCCTCCTTAGATGAGGCTCTCCACACTCCCAACACTTTAATGGGTCGTGGGATTTGTACCCAAACTTCTTCATTCCCAGGTTTACTAGTTTACCGCTACCTTGCATGTTCGGATGATTGGAGTGAAAATCCTTCCTTGGAAAACTTTTTGATGCATTCCGATAAGAAGTTGGCTGGTATCCTTCTTTCGTTGGTGCATTCCATCTTGCTTCTTATCCTTCCAGGTCTTGGGAAACTCTACCCATTGTTTATACTGGTCATAACACATTCATGCCTTCATGAATGCCTCACTCAAGGATTTGGGGTTGTCATACTCAATTCTCTCCCTGTAGGAATGTGGTAAACAACTTAAGAATCGCTGGATTTTTACCTTATCCTCCCGGATGTATGGTACGAACCTTAGTAGTTCCAGAAATTTATTTATAAGGTCCTCCATCGTCATTTTTCTGAGTCGTGACTCATAAAATTCTTTCATATTCCTTTTATGATAGCTTTCAGAAAGGTATTGTTTCTTAAAATACTTCTTAAAGTCAGACCATTCCAACTATTTCTCCTTTAGGCCCTTGGCCAATTTAAGGTCCTGCCACCAAATGCTGGCCTTCCCCTTCAGATTGTAGATGGCCATTCTGACTTTCATGTTACTGGAATAGTTATATATTTGGAAGTATTTTTTTGATGTCCAACAACCATGCCTCGACTTCTTCTTCTATCCTGGATTCTCCATCAAAAGTAGCTGGTTTAATCTTTTTAAGTTTTCCTTCAAGGTGGTTGGTTTGTTTTCTTTTTTTTTCTGGTATGGTTTTGTCTTCAGCTGAAGGTGTCCCTTCAGATGAACTGTCTCCTTTTTCTCACACCAAAATTCTTGGAGGCCCTTTTTTTGACCTCTTCCTCATGGTTATCATCTTTTGGGCTTTTCTTGGTTACTATACTACGCAACAGGACTTCATTTATCTCTTGTTGTTCCTGCTGTGCCTTCTTCAATTTTTCATTGTCAGTCTTGAAAACTTGTAGTTCAACAACAAGGTTCCTCATTCTTTCCAACACCTCCGTGGGTGAGCTTCGATCACTATTCTATCTTGGATCTCCAGGAGGCCCTTGTTGTGGATTCTCTCCCACCCTGATTTCTGCACCTTCTTGAGCTGCCATTATTCAACACAAAACAAAAAAGCTTTATGTTTGTAATCCACAAGAATTATTAGTTTTTTCATAAACCAAAATATATACTAAGTAATTAATGTGGCCCTGTTCAGGCCCAGTGTTGTAACTTTTTCTTTGATACCATATGTAATGTACCTCAAATTTACCATAAAAAATAAATTCTATGACATAATTCAACTTCATTTAAGCTTAGAGTTTAAGAGAAGGCAAGATTCAATTCGATCCATAAAGACATCATTACACCAGTCTAGTTTACTTCGAGCATAAAGTTATCAAAGTAATTCAGTTTTGCACATTTCATTATGCTTGCGATTGCAAGTCTGGATCTTCATGACTGCTAGAACAGTAGGTAACTTGACAGTCTGCTATGTGCACATGTAAAGGTGATATTATCATTTTTACTGTAGGAAATTCTCTTTAACTCTCTATTAACATCTGTACTTATTTCCACCTACAAGTAAGTATATACCCATATCTTTCTCCGTATAATAATTTAAGTACTTGTCATGCCCCGTACATGGTGACCTGTAATATGAACAGTTATTATTATACTTCTATCCTGGATGAAGATCCTCCAATGTTTTCTACCAATCCATACATTACAGTATTTGAGTTGTTCCTATAACAATAATTCCTACTATGTTCCTACAGCTTTGTGAAGAAACAGAGGTCAATCGGGTTTCAGTGATCAAAAATGCCGAACAAAACGAAGGACCCCGCTGTTTGCCGAAATTTGAAATACGGAAAGACTGTGGGACAACACTTCTGGATTTCAGGGTTCGGGGTTTCGCGAGTACAAAATCCAAACATCAACACACACAACAACTCCCGAAAATGTGAAAAAGGAAAGGTAGGACTCACATTTCGGGGTTTCGGGGTTTGGAACTTTGTGAGTTCTGGTGTCCAAACATCAACAGAAACAAACTTCTGAAAATGTGAAAAGGTGGGTCCCGCATTTTGGGATTTCAGGGTTCGAAACTTCACGAGTTCTGGTGTCCAACATCAACATGAACAAACTTCCGAAATGCGAAAGAAAAGAAAGGTGAGACCCGTATTTCAGGATTTCAGGGTTCAGAACTTCACGAGTTCCAATGTCCAAATATCAACATAAACAAACTTTCGAAAATGCAAAAAAGGAAAATTGGGTCCCGCATTTCGGGATTTCGAGCTTCGGAACTTCGTAAGTTCCGGTGTCCAAACATCAACATGAAAAAACTTCCAAAATGTGAAAGAAAAGAAAAGTGAGACCTGTATTTCGGGATTTTGGGGTTCGGAACTTTGTGAGTTCCATAGCCAAACATCCAACATACAACAATTCCCGAATTGCGAAAAAGAAAGGAACTAACATTTTGGGATTTCGGGATTCGAGGTTTTGGGGTTTCAGATGCTAACAACAACACACAACAACTCCTGAATTCTGAAAGGTGAAGGGTGTGGGACCAACACTTCGGGATTTTGGGATTTGGGGTTTCAGGGTTTGGAAAAGCAAGGGAACTTCGTATAAATGTAACCAGCAAGTCCTGAATGCCAAAAATCACATTATTTTCATAATTCTAAGATTTTTGCCTTGTACTAGTATTCTTACTTTTGTTCTGTGAAACAATAGGTGTGGAAGGATTCAATATTCGTTTACTTATCAGTATTCCAAAAATCTAACTTTTGAGTTTTATATGCATATAATCTATCAAAGGGGTACAATAGGGTAACAGGTTTTGTAAAAGGTAACTCCTATTATGTTCACTTAGAGCCTCTTTAAACAAGGCATTAAACATCAACAATACTAGATCTATGCATCTATGTAAATACATGAATAAGAATATCATTCCATCAGAGTTTGGAAATTATAATTGATGATCCAAGGGATCTGAGTTTGGTTTCCGGGGGTTCCTAGAATTCTTTAACTTTCCGAATTTTTGTACATCTAGTATTTTGACTTCAGAATAAACCTAACCCATAGATGGACCGACTTCCTTAAACTCAACTTCTATAAAAATAAATTTGCCTAGAACTTCCAGATTTTGGGAGGGACCACTCCAGAATTTAGACTGTGATTGTACATTTAATACCACGATAAATGTCATCCATTGAAAGAATTATTTCAAATTTAGAAACAATTAGATGCATAATATCAGTTACACACAAAACATCCAAGAAAAAAGAGGGAAAGGTTTGAATTAATGCAATTAGATTTAATCACACAATAGATACCTGCCATAAATCAAAACATAGCCAAGAATAGAGAGGGGTAGATCAACATATCTGAATCCAATCCGTAGAAAGACAAAGGGAACAACCACATTCCTCCCAACCATAGAAGAGGGTAGCCAAAGTCACCTGCCCGATTCACCCCCTAGCGTGACCATGAATCCATGAGGGCGAACTTGGAAATTCCTCCTCAACAATGTCCTTCAATTCCAATAGTTATCCTCTTTCCTCACACTTACTCAACAATGCTCATAACAGCAAGGCAAATCTATTTTAGCAAGCTCCTCTTGCCTCACACTCAATCTGTAGTGTTCAAAACAGCAAGAGAGCTCAATTTTTTTTTTCCCTCGCATACTTGGCATCGTCCTGCCTCCTCGCATATGTTATTTATCAATTTTTGCCCGGGTCTTTTTCCCTCCTTTGGGGATTTTCGCAGCTCTGTTGATCCCTAATTTTCAGGGGCTTCCAGTGGCCAAATCTTTGATTTTCCACTTCTCATAATCAACCTAGAGGCAGTTCCAACATGTCCCCCACTCATGGAGTCACGGTCAACTGATTTTAACATGGTTGTTCCATTTGTCCTCCTGCAATTAATATAAATATTCTGTTGTGATACAAGTGTCATAGTCAAATAGTTAGTTGAGTCCAAACAGATCTATGCCCAATAGTTACAATAATTAAATACAATTATTAAATTCGAAATTCGGAATTGCCATAAATGGCAACATTTTTCCAGATTTGAATTTGCCAAAAACGAAAATAAATTTCCAGCACATAAAAAATATTTTATTTTTGGGGGATGTCACATACGCTTATTGTATAACTATTAGGGCACACATTTGTGTAAAAATATTCTTTTTTGTCTCTGGAAGGTGAAAAATGGGACTTCACGTTTGCATAGGGAAATGGAAATTCCATCCAAGCAAGTTGTATGGGGTGAGGAAAAATTTACTTTAACATATGACCCCTAATGTGTGATGTCAAAAGAGTATCTGTGATGGCCGAAATACATTATAATTGTTATAAGTGGAGTAATGGAGACTCAGTGGGAAGTACTAGATACTCATGAGAATATTACAATCCATAATGACTTTGTACACATGGCTGCCAATGTGAATTACATTGCAGATCCATGTGGAAATATATCAAATAGTTGTTCATGGCCATAAACAAGTAATACAAAGTAGACATATTCCATAGGTTGTCATATTCATGAACAAGTCAGAGTGGAATCCAGTCTCAAAATCAATCTGGAGATATCTATATATAATGGAGTACAATATTATCTTACATGATCACTGAAGTCATATATGTATTGGTCCAATGAAAGATAACAATAGATGAGGAATGATACTACTATAACCTGGAGGTATTCTACACTATCTGCCGAAGGTGCAACTCTACATCATGTGAATAGAGGAGTTGAGGTTGAACACAATGAGACTTCATTTTAGTATGGTCACCAATTTTGTTATGAGGAAAACATCTCTATGGAAAGGGGTAAACCACAACAGATGGAATGACATGCATAAATCAACTATAATCCCAAGTATGCTCTATAAATGAAATGTTAACAAGACAAGGCTAAGATCCTACCTTGTTCGGACATTCGATGAAGACCACCGTTCAACACACAACCCAAATCTTTATACCTGCAACTTGTCCTCAACAACCAAGATACACAATCATATGGTGATCATATATAGTGTTAGCATATATATTATCATAATCCATTAACATACATGACAAATACACCCATGGAATAATAATTCAAATATTTGGAAGATATAAATTGGACGAGAAAAGAGTATTTCTATTAAAATAATCATCATAAGTACATAGGTAACAAACTTTCGTAATGGCACATATCAGAACTGAGAAAATAAGTCCCTCCAGTTGGGCCTTCACCACTTCAATCCTCCACCAAAGGGAAGATCTTATAAATGAGTCAATGAGGTTCTTCATCACAAAGAAGGAAGAGCTTGGGGGATGAACAAGGATTTCAAGATTTTAAGGATAAGGGGATTCAGACTCAATATGAAGTGAAATTTCTCCATAGTTTCTTTTCTCTCAAAGTTGAATTATTCTCCCTCAAGGATTGGATATGGCTCAATTTATATCCTTTGAATGGAACTAAAGGGTCGAGTCGGAGCATTTCCAGTATATGGAAGGTCAAGGATCATGGATCTCATGAAATGTCATGGAAACCCAACATTATTTTAATTTTGAGCACCAGACCCGATGTACGTGGGATGTAGTGGAGCAACCTACATATACACTTGTTGTATAACTAATAGGGTGTGTATGCATAGGGAAATGGACATTTCATCCAAGAAAGTTGCATGGGGTGATGTAGAATTTGTTGTAACAATGTCCACCTTGGAGGATACCTAGGAGGGTTTACTTGCATGCTTTAAGGAGATTGGTTGAGGATATACCTACTTAAAGGAATTTGGAAGATATATGTTGGATATTTAACTCACCGTCTTCCCTTATTGATGGAAGCATCCCTCTTTCTTAGGGCTATTTCATTTGGATTATTGTACATGTGGCTTGACCACCTCTGTTTTATTTATTTTTACTAGATTTTTGGAGGAAAATGTATTTTACTCCTCGAAAGGCTAGATCTAAGGATCTGACATGAGATGATTACATTATTCTAAAGGAAGTTGAGAAACACTCTATATAAAGAGTTTCCCTTGCTCATTATCACTTATGGTTCTATTTTTGGAGCTTCCACTCCTTGGATATTAATTAAGATATATTTCTTCTGTTGATTAAGGTTGGTTGTCATTGATGTCAACCCTTGAAGAAATCTTGGTAGCACAAAGGTTTGGGTAATGGACCCAAGTTTGTTTCATGTAAAGATGACTCGTTATTTTCTTGTCATGGTTGACAATAAGTAGAAATGGATGAACTCCAAAGTGGTCCCCTTATGGTGAAAGCCCTCACGAGAAGACGCTTTGCGGATTGAGTTATCTTAGAAGTATGGTTATAGATCCCATGCTTATTTGTGGAATAATGAGATGAATATCATTGAATTTTTAAGTGAAACTATCCTATATGGATAGTTCTTGTCATGCCATTTCCAGTGGTATGTGGAACGTCACATAATTCCTCACGGTTAGAGAGTCATGGCCATGAGAAGTTGGAGAACCTAGGTTTGGTTAATGGACCCAAATTTGTTTGATGGATAATGGTATGAGTTTTGATATCTTTTCAGGTAATACTATTCTATATGGATGGTACATGTCATTCCATTTTTGGTGGTATGTGGAATGTCACATAACTCCTCATGGTTTGAGAGTTATCGTCTTATGAAGTTGGAGGACCCTCTTATGTCATCTAGAAGCCCCAAAAGGTCAAAGTAGTCAAAGTGGTTTAAGAGATTTTGATGCAGACCCCCAACCCTCAGGCTGAGATCCGCACAGGATCGCTCTTTTTTGAATCCACAGAACTGAATTAGTTCTTTCGGGCCCTCACTGAAACCCCACGAATTCAATCCACAGGTCCTTCACGAAAATGCCACCACACAAGAAATGCACCAGGCATGAGTCTTCACCTCCACACGACCACCAGATATGACGATGACCTTTTCCGAAAAGGGATTTCGGGTTTCGTGACTTCGAGGGTTTCAACACCAAGATCCCCAATTCCTTGTCATCAGAACTGCCGAAAATCCGAACCCCGAAATGCCAAAATGTGTGACCGCAGCCCCACTCCAAAGATACGTTGTGTTTCACGACTTCGGGGGTTTTCAACTCAAAGTGCCCGGCTCCTTGTCCTCAGGATTTCTGAAATTCCGAACCCTGAAACTCTGAAATGCCGAACCTTGAAAGGGCTGGTGAGTGACAAGCTCCCCACTTGGATCCTATCCACGTGACCCTGTCCCATGACCCGGTGCCATTCCTCTGAATGCTTTCGGTTTTTCACGTTTTGGGATTTCACGATTCTGGCTGCAATATTTCTTGACCCTTCGAACTCTCAGGTCCCGGAATGCCAAAATACCAAACCCTAAAATGCCACAATTCCACTCCAAATGGATATGAATGGCTGTGAGCCTCCCTTGATCCGACGCTTATGTTCTTTCGGGATTTCATGGGTCAAGAGTCCCGAATCTTGCCCTTTGTATCTCCCAGTAGCCAAAATGTCGAAATGACGAAATATCTCTATTGAGAGATCAACGGTCCATGTCCCTCTTGGACTAACGACTACAATCCAATTGGATCGATGGCTCAAATCCTTTCGGGAATTTTTCTTAAACCTTGATCGCTTGCCACATGTCCTCCTTGTGGACGGTCATGATACTTTCTGGATTTCGTGAGTCCTCACCTTTGCATATATGAGGGTTAAAACTTGTGCACCTTCTCTTGGATCCGATGACTATCAGTCCATGCGCCCAAATCTGACGGCCTAGATCTCTTTCTCCTACGCGCTCTCCTCTTGTTTCCTAGATGTAGATTCAATGGTCCAGATCTCGTCCTCTACCTGATCCAACGGTAGCTATGCTCCCTCCTGAGCTTCTACTTCTTCCTTCCCCTTGGAAGATTTCCAAAGTTTCAAAGGCCTCAGCCTTTGCTTTTGCTGTGAAGCCTGTATCCTCGGCTCCCGCCTGTATTCTAAGGACGTTGTCCGTCCTGAGCTTTGTTGATTGTGAAACCTCAAAGGATTCCTTGATTTCCTACTCCTCTCGACTATTACTCTATGCGCAAAGGCATTGTTCCTCCTAAGCTTCTGAACTAGAGACAAGTTCACTCTGAGTGCACTCCTTGCACTATTCCTTCTGAGCTTAAGAACTTCAGACAAGTTCTTATTCGCACATTCCTTGTGCTACTGAGTTTTTCGGATAACTCAATTCGAAGTATTTCTTGCAAATAAATGCTTCACACCCTCCTGGCATTCTTTTGCTCGATGCACACCTTGTAGAGCCTCTGCACACAACTGTGCTATCTGTTGTGAGATTATCTGTGGCTAAGACCTCAAAGTGTCTATGTCCCTTTCTCTCCTTGAAGGGATATAAGTGCCCTCTAACAACTTATGCTCAAGCACCCCTTGTTGAGCCCGCAGGGTGTTTAGTAACCCTGTAAGTGCCTTCTCCTTGACACATCCCTTTCCTTAGAACTCAAAATAGAGTCCCCTGGTGCACTCTATGCACTTGCTCAATTCCCTCTTGGCAGAGCTCTATAGAACCTTCAGTAGTTATGTCTTCCTTGAACTCTAAATAGAGTTCTCTTGTGCACTCTATGCATGTGCTCAATTCCCTCCTGGCAGAGCTTCTACAAAACCCTCAGTGATTTTGTTTTCTCTGTGCCTTTCTCTGCATAGTATTCACCTCCAAGGTGTTCAACAACCTTGAGGCTTCCTCCTCAGTCTAATACTTCCTCTGATGCACCCTCCTGGCACGTCTTTGTCTGAAATTCCACAGAATTCAGAAGTGCACTCGTTGCACTAGCTTACAGAACCCACAACGTTCTGTCATGCAACCTCTTGCACGAAGCCTCAAAGAACCAGACCTGGAATCAAAGAACTCAACAGATAGGAAAATCTATCTATCCCTGTAGATGGAATTTAACATACATCTACAACATATCATCACACATAAAGACATTCATTCATGAACTCACAAACACATGAACAACAACATGCAGGAAAAACTGCTATGTTTGTATTAATCAAGAATGCCTGATTACAATGTGTTTGAGCTCGGACTGCAACAGAGTCTCGACTCTTCTCTTCTATCCAACCTATTCTCTCTATTCTTCTCTATTGACTAATCCTCCAGATACAAAGAAGATCTTCTTACAAAAGGGGGCTCCTTGAGCGCTTCCCTCCATCCTCACCAACTCTCATTAATTTACATTCAATTACATTGAGTGGCTGTCTAGTCCAAATTGGATCTAGATTTCATCCTTACAACTATTTAAGGCAACCTTTATCTAAGCCTGTGCACATGCATGGATTTTGGCTCTACCAGCCTTACAAACATTAAATACAATTTCAAATTTGAAAAACGAGAGGGTTGCACCTCTCTCCTTCCATTGAATGCGCGCTTGATGTGCTGGTTGGATGGCGCTTGATGACGTGGAGTGATTCTCCTGCATCATACTCCTCAGCTGCAAAAAAATCATGAACTCCTGCTCATGAGCTTCCCAGCACCACTATTGAAATCCACCTGGCTCCCAAATAGTTCTTTGGAGCTGTCCATCTGCTCCATCGCTTTGCTACTGCTGTTGCTCTTGTTGCCCTATTGCTATCTAAGGTTCTGCTCTACTCAGTTTCCCCTCACTGACAGTTTCTGCTACTGATCTCAACATCAGTCTTCTAATCTTCTCAATCTCCTCGTCCAACTGCTCCCATGGCTAGTTCACTCTATGCAGTCTTCTTGGCTGCATTCTCTCTTTGCAAATGGGTATATCAATTAGATCTCCCATGCCATCTTCTTCCTCTCTTGTGGCATTGAGTTGCCACTCTGCTGCAGACTCCAATTCTGCAATCCTATCACTGAGCTGCTACTCAGCTTCCTTCTCTAATAACTTTGCTTCTACCATTTCCCATTGTGCTGGTTGAATTCCAGTTTCTGCTAGCTACTCCTCAGACTGGAATTTTGCTTCATCTTCTGCTGCATGCCTTGGCATTGCAGTCATCATCTGTTCAACTCCCTGGTTGAAATTTCTGAGCGATTCCTCGGAATGCTCCTCTACTATCATATGCATGATTGTCTCCTTGTGGCAGTCATCTACTGGCTCTGGATGGTTCGACCAATCCTCTAACATCTCCAACTCAATCTCCCATGGAGTGAGGATCTTATCTGCATTCTCTTCTTTTTCTACAGCTTCCAGTGCTGTAGTTATCCCCTCTTCAACCTCTTGACTGAAAATTTCAAGCATTTATGCTAAACGCTCTTCTTTTGTTGGGGTAGATTTTGATGTCTTCTCCGGTTCTTCTTTCTCCCCGACAGTCACAACTGGCTATCCTTCTGTTGTTTTTGCATCGACAACACAATTTTTCGCCTCGGCTAGGCGATGTGGCAGGAATACCTCTATTCCCCCAATCATCAAAATTCTCTTTTGATCTTCCTCTATCATCTCTCCTTGCTGATATGAACTCACCTCTGAGTTCATGAGACTCTCACATGGCCTCATCTGCTCTCCCTTGCCCACCTGGCAATCTGGGATTTCTCCTCTTCCACTGCCCACCTAGTAGTCTATGAGATTAACTGACCCCATCTCAGTGCCCTCTTGGCAATCTTAACTTTCACCACTGCCCTCCTAGAAGTATACGAGACCTTCACTTGATCTCTTTCTATTTCCCACCTGGAAATCCAAAAGTCCATCTCTGCCCACTTGGCAATCTATGAGATCTCTGCTTGATCTCTCCTCTTCATCATCACTGAGATTTCTCCCAACTTCTGGTTCACAGGCATGAACCATCTCCTCTATGACCCTGAGGCTTTTCACATATCTCAGCCACCTCCTCAACAACCTTTGTTGTCTTCTGGCCAACAATTTCTTGACTGGCCATTTTTCTTTTCTCTTCAGAGGCCATTCTGTTAAGCCCTAATATTGGCTCATTACCACTTAATTGGGGCATATTAGATTAGTAATGTTATTTTATTTATGTCGGCTTTAGGCCATTAGTTGTGATTTATATTAGTAATGTTATTTTATTTATGTCGGCTTTAGGCCATTAAAACCTCCTAGTCT
>ML814583.1:148536-178110 GCA_009831015.1 Picea engelmannii | reverse complement strand
AGATCTAGTATTGTTGACGTTTAATGCCTTGTTTAAAGAGGCTCTAAGTGAACATAATAGGAGTTACCTTTTACAGAACCTGTTACCCTATTGTACCCCCTTTATAGATTATATGCGTATAAAACTCAAAAGTTAGATTTTTGGAATCCTGATAAGTAAACGGATATTGAATCCTTCCACACCTATTGTTTCATAGAACGAAAGTAAGAATACCAGTACAAGGCAAAAATCTTAGAATTATGAAAATAATGTGATTTTCGGCATTCGCGACTTGTTGGTTACATTTATACAAAGTTCCCTTGCTTTTCCAAACCCCAAAACCCCGAATCCCAAAATCCCGAAGTGTTGGTCCCACACCCTTCACCTTTCAGAATTAGGGAGTTGTTGTGTGTTGTTGTTAGCATCTAAAACCCTAAAACCCCGAATCCCAAAATCCCAAAATGTTAGTTCCTTTCTTTTTCGCAATTTGGGAATTGTTGTACATTGGATGTTTGTCTATGGAACTCGCGAAGTTTCGAACCCCGAAATCCTGAAATATGGGTCTCACCTTTCTTTTCTTTCGCATTTCGGAAGTTTGTTCATGTTGATGTTTGGACACCGGAACTCGTGAAGTTTCAAACCCTGAAATCCCGAAATGCGGGACCACTTTTTCTTTTTCGCATTTTCAAAAGTTTGTTTATGTTGATATTTGGACACTGGAACTCACGAAGTTCCGAACCCCGAAATCCTGAAATACGGGTCTCACCTTTCTTTTCTTTTGCATTTTGGAAGTTTGTTCATGTTGATGTTGGACACCGGAACTCGTGAAGTTTCGAACCCCAAAGTCTCGAAATGCGGGACCCACCTTTCCTTTTTTCGCATTTTCGAAAGTTTGTTTATGTTGATGTTTGGACACCAGAACTCACAAAGTTCTGAACCCCGAAACCCCAAAATGCAAGTCCTACCTTTCCTTTTTCGCATTTTCGGGAGTTGTTGTGTGTGTTGATGTTTGGCTTTTGTACTTGTGAAACCTTGTAAGTGTTGTCCCATAGTCTTTTCGGATTTCGGCAAACAGCGGGGTCCTTCGTTTTGTTCGACATTTATGATCACCGAAACCCGATTGACCTATGTTTCTTCACAAAGCTATAGGAACATTGTAGGAATTATTGTTATAGAAACAACTCAAATATTGTAGTGTATGGACTGGTAGAAAATGTTGGAGGATCTTCTTCTGGGATAGAAGTATAATATAAACCGTTCATATTACAGGTCACCATGTACGGGGCATGAAAAGTACTTAAATTATTATACGGAGAAAGATATGGGTATATACTCACTTGTAGGTGGAAATAAGTATAGATGTTAATAGAGCGTTAAAGCGAATTTCCTATAGTAAAAATGATAATATCACCTTTACATGCACACATAGCAGACAATCAAGTTACCTATTGTTCTAGCAGTCATGAAGATCCAAACTTGCAATCATAAGCATAATGAAATGTGCAGAACTAAATTACTTTGACAAATTTTTGTTCGAAGTAAACTAGACTGGTGTAATGATGTCTTTATGGATTGAATTGAATCTTACCTTCTCTTAAACTCTAACCTTAAACGAAGTTGAATTATGTCATAGAAAAAGAAATTTTATGGTAAATTTGAGGTACATTACAGCGTATATGTAGGTTTCTCCACTACAACCCACATACATCGGGTTTAGTGCTCAAAATTAAAATAATGGTGGGTTTCCATGCCATGTCACGAGATCTATGATCCTTGACCTTCCATATACTGGAAACGCTCCAACTCGGCCCTTCAATTCCCTTCAAAAGCTATAAATTGAGCCATATCCAAGCCTTAAGGGAGAAGAATTCAACTTTAAGAGAAAATACACTCTTGAGAAATTTCACTTCATATTGAGTCTACATCTCTTTGTCCTAAAAATTCTAAACTTTGTGTTCAGCCACTAAGCTCTTCCTTCTTTGTGATGAAGAACCTAATTGAATCCTTTACATGAGATTGTCTTTGGTGGAGGATTGAAGTGGTGGAGGCCCAAGTAGAGGGACTTAGTTTCTCAGTTCGGATATGTGTTGTTACAAAAGTTTGTGGCCTATGTACTTCTATTGAATTTTTTAATAGAAATACTCTTTTCTCGATATCTTGCAAATATTTGAATTATTATTCCCTTGGCGTATTTGTCATGTATGTTAACCGATTATTCTAATCTATATGCTAACACTATATATTATCACCATATTCTTGTGTATCTTGGTTGTTGAGGACAACTTGCAGGTATAAAGCTTTAGGTTGCATGCTCAATGGTGGTCTTCATCGAATGTCCAGACGAGGTAGGATATTATCCTTGTATTGTTAACATTTCATTTATATAGCATACTTGGGATTATAGTTGATATTTGCATGTCATTCCATCTATTGTGGTTTACCCCTTGCCATAGAGAGATTTTCCTCGTAACAAAATTGGTGACCATACTCAAACGAAGTCTCATTCTGTTCGACCTTAACTCCACTATTCACATGATGTAGACTTGCACCTTTGGTGGATAGTGTAGAATACCTCCAACTTACAATAGAAACATTTTGCATTTGTTGATGTCTTTCATTGGAATAGTGCCTATATGACTTCAATGATCACGGGAGATCATATTGTACTCCATTGTATAAAAATATCTTCATATTTATTTTGATAATGGATTCCACTATTCATTGTTCGTGACTATGACAACCTATGGCATATGTCTTCTTTGTATTTCCTATTCATGGTGATGAACAACTATTTGATATATTTCCACATGGATCTACAATGTAATTCAGATTGGAAACCATGTGTACAAAGTCATTATGGAGTGTAATATTCTCATGAGTAACTAGTACTTCGAGTTGAGTCTCGATCACTCCACTTCTGGGAATTATAATGTATTCTGACCATCGCAGATACTCCTCTGACCTCACACATTAGGGGGAATCTGTTACAACAATTTTTTCTTCACCCCATGTAACTTTCTTGCATGGCCTTTCAATTTCCCTATGCAGACTTGAAGTCCCTTTTTGCACCTTCCAGAGACAAGAAATCATATTTTTCCTCATATATGTGCCTTATCAGTTATGCAACAAGAGTATATGAAGGTTTCTCCACTACAACCCGCATACATCGGGTTTGGTGCTCAAAATTAAAATAATGTCGGGTTTCCATGCCATGTCATGAGATCCATGATCCTTGACCTTCCATATACTGGAAACACTCTGAGTTAGCCTTTCAGTTCCATTCCAAGGCTATAAATTGATCCATATCTAAGCCTTAAGGGAGAAGAATTCAACTTTGAGAGAAAAGACACTATGGATAATTTTTAATAGAAATACTATTTTCTCATCCAATTGATATCTTGCAAATATTTTAATTATTATTCCATCGGTGTATTTTTCATGTATGTTAATGTATTATGATAATATATATGATAACACTATATATTATCACCATATGCTTGTGTATCTTGGTTGTTGGGGACAATTTGTAATCTTTGGGTTCCATGCTCAATGGTGGTCTTCATCAAACGTATGGATGAGGTAGGATCTTAGCCTTGTCTTGTTAGAATTTCATTTATATAGCATACTTTGGATTAGATTTGATTTCTGCGTGTCATTCTATTTGTTTTCGTTTACCTCTTTCCATAGAGATATTTTCCTCGTAACATAATTGGCAACCATACTCAAATGAAGTCTGATTATGTTCAACCTCAACACCTCTATTCATATTATGTAGACTTACACCTTCAACAAATAGTGTAGAAGACCTGAAGATTATAGTAGCATCATTCCTAATATGTTGTTGTCTTTTAATTTGACTAGTACCTATATGACTTCAGTGATGATGGGGGATCATATTGTACTCCATTGCATACATATATCTTCAGATTGATTTTGAGACTGGATTCCACTGTGCCTTGTTTGTGACTATGACAACCTATGGCATATTTCCTCTTTGTATTTGTTATTCATGGTCATGAATATCTATTTGATATATTTCCACATGGATCTAGAGTGTAATTCCTATTGGCAAACATGTGTACAAAGTCATTATGGATTGTGATATTTTCATGAGTAACTAGTACTTCCAACTGAGTCTCGATCACTCCACTTCTGGGAATTATAATGTATTTTGGCCATCACAGATACTCCTCTGACCTCACACATTAGGGGGCATCTGTTACAAATTTTTTTCTCACCCCATGCAACTTGCTTGGATGGCCTTTCCATTTCCCTTTGTAGACTTGAAGTCGCCTTTTTCACCTTCCAGAGCCAAAAAAACTTATTTTTCCACATATACGTTCCCTATGAGTTGTACAACAAGAGTATATGTAAGTTTATCCAGTGCATCTCGTGTACATTGGGTTTGGTTCTCAAAATTAAAATAATGTCGGGTTTCCATGCCATGTCACGAGATCCATGATCCTTGACCTTCCATATACTGGAAATGCTCTGACTCGACCCTTCAGTTCCATTCGAAGGATATAAATTTAGCCATATCCAAGCCTTGAGGGAGAAGAATTCAACTTTGAGAGTAAGGACACTATGGAGAAATTTCACATCATATTGAGTCTGCATCCCTTTTTCCTTAAAATCCTAAACTCCTTGTTCAACCCCCAAGCTCTTCCTTCTTTGCAATGGACAAACTCACTGACTCCTTTATATGAGCTTTCCTTTGGTGGAGGATTGAAGTGGTGGAGGCCTAGATGGAGGGAGTTAGTTTCTCAGTTCTGATATGTGTGATTATAGAAGTTTGTCACCTATGTACTTATGTTGATTATTTTAATAGAAATTATATTTTCTCGTCCAATTGGTATGTTGAAAATATTTGAATTATTATTACATGGGCGTATTTGTCATGTATATTAATGGATTATGTTAATGTATATTCTAACACTATAGATTATCACCATATTCTTGCATATCTTGGTTGTTGAGGAGAAGTTGTAGGTATAAAACTTTGGGTTGCATGCTCAATGATGGTCTTCATCGAACATCTGGATGAGGTAGGCTCTTAGCCTTGTCTTGTTATCATTTCATTTATATAACATAATTGGGATTATAGTTGATTTATGTGTTTCATTCCATATATTGTGGTTTACCCCTATCCATATAGATATTTTCCTCGTAACAGACGTAAAGGTATCCAAGGTGAAAACATCCCCATATATCATGAGTAAATACCTCAAGAGTAGATGAGGCCCGATATATGTAGAAACACATGGTTCATGTGGCCTAAAAAACTAGGGAAATATTCACCATGGGAACATATCAAGAATGAACTCCCCAAAATAATCCAAAAACTGAAGAAAAATATGTGGAGTGTTCCTCCAACAAGTGGTAAACAATACATTGGAAATTTTCGTGGGATAGATTTGAAAAGCACCATAACTATGTCATTTTTTCTTCATTTTATATTATGACCACATTTTGGAGATACTAATCCTATTATGCATCTAAGGGAACTGATTTGGTAGAATTTAGGACAATCTCATAAATCATAACTACTCTTGAAGCTATGCCTCCCTCAAAATATGCAATGCATCCCTCTATATAGGGTTTGGAGCCTCCTATATCTTCTCCAAGGTGATGTGTCCCATAAAAAATAATGATACAATGTGAAAATTAACCTTTAAATTTGACATCATCCTCAAATCAATAAAGTGTATCCATGATCCAAAGCCTCAACATGTGGATTCTGGAAAACACTCAATCATCTCCATAAAAAGGAAGGGATGACCCCCACCCCCCCCCACCCCCATAAAAATAAATCCAATGGCCATATATGATATCTGTAATGTGTAATATCATCCTGAAATCATATCAACCACCTCCATAAGTTAAGGGAAGTCCAATAAGCTCCTCACATGAAAAATAGAATCTCCAATGGCCATGTAATGCATCCTCGAAGGTGGATATCCCATCCAATTATGTGATACATGACTCTAAATGAGTGAAGAAGGTGAGATATTAAGAATACGAGATGTGGCATGGAATGAGAGATCCAACGCATGAAGAAATAACCCCAATTTTTTTAAACTTCTATGATGTAACGACCCCTCCATTACAACATCTATGTAATTGCGAACAATAGTGGTAATTTTTTTTATATATAACATCAACACTTAGAACCAGTAACATGCGACAACCATGCATCAACATTTACACATCTATTCTCATCTAATTAATTTCATTGCAAACGTCAACTACAACATTATGATAATTAAACGTCAATTATATCACATTATGATAACAAAGGTGTTTACCCGCGCAACCTATCTTGCAAGGTTAGGACCTCCAAGACACATAATCAACGCTCAAGTCCAAGATTCGTCCAATTGATTTTGACCATTTAAGGTCTCAGGATTGGCGATTGTTCTGAAGAACATGAAGGTATCCAATTCTCGTAACCCCGGTTTCAATCCAAACACATGTCACATAATTTATCGCAGAGCAATAATGTAAACCAGTTAATAAATATTGTAACATCCTTCTGTGTGATACTCCATAATACATGCATATTTAGTAAACATCAATTCTAACTTGTGTTAATCACACGTTAAAACAACGCATTCTATTTTTGAAACAACACAAAATATAATGAAATGATAGATGCACTCAAATAAATTCAAGATCAATTCCCTTGTTAAAGTTAATGTAGTAATTTCGTGGTTACATAATTATTTTATTTCGGAACCAGTTAAGTCTGCACTAGTTGGTATCCATTTAAGACACAACCATACGTACAAGAAAATATAACTTATAAAGGTTACTAGCGGTTGCGCAAATGCGCATTTCTTAAATACACTAGATCACAATTCAATTTATGTAATTTCAGTAGTTGACCCAAAATGTTCACGGAAATAATTTGTAAAATAATTCCGTTCACATCATTATCTTAATCAATATCCTAAATCAATATATATAATCCTTAATAATACTATTAATTACTATAACATTTCTTATTGAAGTACATATATAAGAATTCATTAATCTAACAAAAAGGAACTTCGATCAATCAATGTAATTATTACTAAACTATTAATAATTTAATCTAATATGTAAAGGTCGAAAACATTTACTCATTAATTCCTTTCGTATTCTACGGAACCAATTAAGGGATATAGTGTAAAATTTATTCAATGATTCGTAAAATTAAAAATATACACCTAATCAATGGAGTGATATATATTTATATTTTTACGATAGATTTCTAAATTTACCAAGAATTTTGGTAGTAATGGGTTTTCAAAAGATTATCTTCTGATCGAAACTCATAAAAGTCTAACATAATATCACCTAATTCAATATAACTAAGGTAGTTATGTGTAAGGCTTGTAAAGACCAAAATTCCTTAACGGTTCGCCCGATCTAAAATTGAAACCACTATGTAAAGAATATTCGGGCTATTACCAGTCAATATTCCTACGAGTAAGGGTTCACTACTTACTAAAATTATAGTGTAGCATAACCTTCATCACAAATCTTTGATAATAATCAAATTTTAATGGTACAAAGAACATTATCCACATTGATTATTAACATCTTATCCAGAATCAATAATATAAGCACTAGGGTTTGGTGAGAGGAACAAGCTTGTGAGGAGAGCAAGGTTTGATCGCCATGGGCGCGCCAAGGGGGC
Organism: Picea engelmannii; assembly: GCA_009831015.1. Taxonomy (NCBI): domain Eukaryota; kingdom Viridiplantae; phylum Streptophyta; class Pinopsida; order Pinales; family Pinaceae; genus Picea; species Picea engelmannii. Next base: position 170,450 of record ML814583.1, on the reverse strand, counting down.
GGGGAGCCGACTCCCCCCCCGGTTACAGCAGAGGAGGCCTTTCGAAACCTAATCACTCCGCAGGGCAAGAAAACAACAACGCCTATGGTCCCTAAGTTCATTAAGAAGCTTGATTCCATCCTTGAAATCGCTCTATTGGAGGAACAACCCATTAAGTTTTATTTTTCTTTGGTAGAAAGAGGCTTGGTCGGTCAATTCATAGGGATATGGCCTTCAACAAGAACCACCGATGACTGGATCCAGTGAACGAGGTTGCTCATCTAGAGCAGCGTAACTTGTTATCCAGTAGGAAGAGGTTTCTTCATCTTTGAGTTCATTTTGAAAGAGGGCCGAGATCTCATCTTCAGGCCTGTACCTTAACATATGGATGCCTAATTTAAATCCCTGGGTGGATGTCCCAAAGGAGGTATCGGTTTGGGTCCATTTGCCAAACCTACCAATTCATTGCTGGAACTACCAATCTCTGCAAAAAATCTGAAATGGACTAGGTCATTTCATAGACAAAGCAGACACAAAATCCCATTACTCTTGCGCAAGGATTTGCACGAAAGTGGACCTTGAAGCCGAGCTGCCAGAAGTTGTCAAGCTCACGGTGGGTGAATGACATCATTTTCAAAACATAGATTATGAGCCACTATCGTTCAAATGTAGAAGCTGCCATGAATACAACCATTTCTAAAGAAACTGCCCAAAGGGCCAACCGTCGGACAAGGAGGAATGAGAAGGATGGCAACATGTCAAAAAAGGAAAAGCAATCTCGAAGCCGAAAGAGAAGAAAAACGCAGGCCCTGCTGCAAACCCTTCAACCATTCCCGAAGCTCAAGAAACATCGAAAGTAGACTCTTCCTCAGGCAACAACTTCAAGGCCCTAGAAGTACAGGAGAAAGACCCAAAGGAGAGGGAAAAAGGGGATGCAACCATCGATCCAGTTTCCCCTGAAGAAATCCCCAAGGAAAAGGAAACAGAAGAAGAACACACCAGCTTTGGTTTAGAATCCGAAGATGATTTAGATGGTGGAGAAACAGAAACAAACATCTCCCAAGCCACACCGAAAAAGTCATCAGAGGAAGGAAATCTAAGAAAAAGGAAAGAGAAGAAAAAACCTACCCGAATGTCTTGCAAGGGTCCCATAAAAGACTCAAGGGAATAATAAACACTTGCACTAGAAGAAAGCGAGGCTATGCTCCAAAGGGAGCCACCACTTCCCAAGAAAGTAAGTAATGAAACTCGTCTCCTGGAACTGTAGAGGGTTAGGCAACAAACTAAAAGAAGAATCCTTGAAAGATATCATTCGTATGACGATGCCTGAGATCCTTCTAATCCAGGAGACAAAACTCGAGGACTCCGATCTCCTCCAAGAAAGAAAAACCTTTCGGAAAAAAGGCCAAGGAAAAGAAGTGAGTGCAAGAGGTGCCTCAGGGGGAATCAACACCTTTTGGGACAACTCAAAGTTCGACCTGCTAGAAGATAAAAGTAGCATCCACTAGATATTCACTAAGCTCCTCCACAAAGACTTTGGTCATCAGGTAAGCCTTTTCAGCCTTTAAGTTCCAGTTCTTTATTCATAGAAAAGGCACTGTTGGGACTCCTTAAAGTCCTTCCTGAGCCTGCACAACCCCGAGAATATCATAATAGCAAGGGACCTCAATATTACACTTTGTTTAACAGAAAACAAAGGGGGCTACCCGGTCAGAGATCCAGCAAGAGAGTGGGTGGAAAACCTCATCCTGGATTGGGACTTGGAATATATCAAGCTAACCAAAGGGAAGTACACCTAGAAAAATAAAATATTGGGTCTGGGTCACATTAGAGCATGCCTGGACATGTTCCTTGTTCAATCTACCTTCCTAACCCTCAGATTATTGTCCACCTCCAAAATCCTGCCCAACTATGTCTCAGATCATAAGCCTATCCTCTTGAATCTCTCTTCAGAAAAAAACCTTGGCCCCATCCCATTCTGATTTAGCTCAATCTGGATTCACCAAGAGGGGTTTCAGGAGATCGTTTCCACCTCCTGGAGTGAGCAGTTCCAAGGCTCCCCATTATATGTGTGGGAACAAAAAATGAGAACCCTCAAGAGACCTCTAAAAAGTTGTTCTAGATCTATCAAGTCCCCAACTTCCAAGAGAAAAGACGCCCAGGAAGTTGTTGAGATCCATCAGTTGGCCATGGAAGAGGCCGTTGTGAATCAAGAGTTGTTAAACCAAGAAGACGATCTGCAAAAAGTGGTTCACCAGGCATGCAAAGAGGAGGAAGAATATCAGTGCCAGAAATCCATAAGTCTCTGGCTTCAAGCTGGAGACAAGAACATGAGCTATTTCCACAAGCAAGCGGAAGCCCGAAATCACTTTAAGGCGATCAATGAAATCCAATTTCAGGGGAAAGAGATAAAATATTTCGAAGGAATAAAGAAATTCGCACATGAATTCTTCAAAGACCTGTACTCGGCTCCATTTGAGGCTCACATTCATCTCAACTCCTATCCCTTGTCTCTAATCCCCCAGCTAGTGCAGAATGAGGAAAATTTGAGTCTAACGACTCCAATACAACTACAAGAGATCAAGAAAGCACTAGATCACATGGAAGCTAATAAGGCCCCTGGGCCCGACGACTTCACAACTCAGTCATACAAAGCCTGTTGGCCAACCATAAAGGATGATCTATTAAGAATGGTCTGGAAATCCCAAAACAGTCTCAAAATCAGGGGGAGCACAAACTCAACTTTCTTAGCGCTTATCCCAAAAGTAAAAGGGGTGAGAAACTTCAATAGATTCCGTCCAATCTCCCTCTACAAAACAATATACAAATTGGTCACCAAAATGATCACCAATAGGCTCAATAAAATTCTCCAGACATCATCCCCGAAAACCAAGGGGGCTTTATCAAAGGGCGCCAAATTTTGGATAACATAGTGCTGGTCCAAGAAGCAATCCATTCAAGATTCCACCACAAAGAAAAAGGTATGGTTATTAAGCTAGACTTAGACAATGCTTTTGATAGAGTTAGACATGATTTCCTTTTCAAAATAATGGAAAAAATGGGTTTTTCACAAAAGTTCATAAATTGGCTTAAAGCTTGTATATCCTCTCCTTTGATCTCCCCGTTGGTGAATGGTCGATCAACAAAGTACTTCCAAGCCTCGAGGGGATTGAAGCAAGGGTGTATGTTGTCTCCTCTTCTATATTCCATCCAAGCATCAGTTCTAAGCTTTTAGTTGGAATATTTTCAGCAAATCCATTCCCTACCGAGACTCAGAATGGTGACAAATGTCAAAGACATCAACCGTGCGCAGTTTGCAGATGACACCCTTATTCTTGGAGGAGCCAGTTTCCTCTCAGTGAGGAATTTTAGGCAGGAACACAACTGGTAGAAAGAAGTCTCAGCTAGCAAAATCAATTACCAAAAAATCAAAGTCTATGGTTGGAATTGCTCACCACGAGAGATGCTTGAAATCACGAGAGATTTAGAAATGGAAGGCTCAGTGACCTGGGATTCGTTCAAGTACTTGGAAATTCCAATTTTCAAAGATGCCCCCAAGTTGGCCCATTCGCTTCCCTTTCTGGACAATCTGAAGCTCTACATCCAAGCATGGGGAGCTACATGGTTAAATCTCGCAGGGAAAGTGGTTCTGCTGAAATTTGTCCTAACTAGTCTCCCTATTTATAAAAACGCAATCCTCCTTGCACCAAAATCCATCATTATCAAAACATATGTCTTTCTTAGAATATTTTCGTGGGAAGGTGGAAAGAAAAACGAGAAGAAGCTCCATTTAGTAAGATGGGAAAAAAACAAGAAGTCGATTCTAGAAGGTGACCTCCAAATCCAAGACATTGCTACCCAAAACCTGGGTTTGGGGGCCAAAATTATGTGGAAATTAATCTCTGACAAACCCTCCTGGAGAAAGGAAGTTATGTGGAAAAAATACTTCCTTGGGAAGCATATCATATGCTTGGATCACCCTTCGAAAGTCCTTAGAGGCTCGCCAATTTTCACGTTTTGTTTCAGGGCCTTAGATCTCTTCAAATCCAATCTGACTTGGATTCCTGGAAATTGGAAATGCATAAGGGTTTGGGAGGACTCAATCCTAGGGGAGCCAGCGATGGATCACCAGGAAGGCTTGGGAAATATAAGAATATGGCTCCACTCCAAAAACCAACTCACTCTCTAGGACATCTCTCGCTGGGAAGAAGACGAGGAAGGCAGTTGAAAATATTGGGACCTAGGAAACTACCCAGAAAGACTTGAAAATGAAGCCAGAATTCTGCTTAAGGAACTCCAAGAGAAAGCACCCCTTAAAGCCTCAGCCAAGGACAAAAGAGATTGGGGAAAAGCCACCGAAAAATACTCTACAGCCATAGGCTACAAGTTTCTACAGGCAATTCCACACATTCCTCTTGATCCAATGTCGTGGAAGACAATATGGTCCTACAAAGTGATTCCCAAAATAGACATGTTCACTTGGACGATGGCCCACAAAATCATTTTGAAAAGTGAAAAACTAAGAAGAAGAGGTTGGCAAGGCCATTCAAGATGTCCTCTTTGCATGATTGAGGAAGAAACCACAGATCACCTGCTACTCACTTGCCCCTATGCAAAAGAGGTCTGGGATATTGTCGTCAAGCTTGGACCAAACCAATTCTCTTGGCCCTCGAATGTATCTGATACCTTAAGCAATTGGGAGAATCACTCCCTATTCTCTCTGAGACAAAAGGACCTTCTCAAAACTAGTTGGATCTGGCTTCCTAAATTTGTAATGTGGAAAATTTGGTTGGAAAGAAACAATAGGATTTTTCGTGAGAAAAACTGCAATCCAACCCAGGTGGCAACCAAAGCCAAGGCACTACTGGTTGAGGCACTAGACACTCAGACCACGCTCTGAAATGAAGACACTTTGGAACCATATGAATACCATTGGCTTCAGGAGTTTGTCCCAAACCATCAACACAAAATAGCCACCAAGCCAGTCTCGAGAGCAAGCTGGGAAGTAAGGTTGGAAGAATAATACTTCATAAAGTGGAGGTCTACACTAGAAAAAGATAGTTTGTTTTTTGACGATGCTTCGAAAGGAAACCCAAGAGCAAAAGGTGGGGGAGGTATCCTCCTGGGTCCTTCTGGCCTATTGGAGGTGTCCTTCTCATGGGGATTGGGCCATGATTCTAACAATAGGGTAGAGGATCTTGCCCTCTGGTAGGGTCTTAGGCTAGCTTCTGTTAAGAACATTCAGAACCTGGTGGTCTTTGGAGAGTCCATCGTAATTATACAGGCTCTAAAGACGCAAAGGAGGCCAAATCATCTCTGACTAGGACAAATTCTCAGGAAACTAACTCTTCTATTGAATAATTTCAGGGAGGCCAACTTCTTTCACATCTTACAGGGGATAAACACTCAGGCAGACATCGAAGCAAATAAAGAAGCACTCATGAACAAGGGCGCACTGACAGTGAATGGGGTTGAAACACTTGCACTCATCCCCTAGAATCAGAGGATCTCGAATGGGTAGGATGGATACTCAACAGATACAGTGGAAAAGGAAAGTCAGAACAGTAAGTCAAACCTCTATAGGCAGAGACCTAAATCAAAGGATCGATCCTCTAGAAAGTAACAACACCTGGCATTTTCAACAATTCTACTGGTCGGAGTTAGGGAAGGAGGATGGGAGGACAATACCGAGGTGCAGAACATCGTCTCGACAATGCCACCAAGATTCACAAGGATACTGTGCATGAAAAGGCTATTTCTTCGGCCGATATATTCAGGAATTCAAGAGCATTCAGTCAAGGCAAAAATTAGGAAGCAATCCGGTCATTGAGAGCTCTGAGATTTCACAAATGGAATCAATGTCTTCCAGCTCTAATCTCGGGCTAAACCTGGATGAAAGAATGGAAGAGTTGCAGATGGAGCTCAAAATGTTGAAGGACTTGGTCAGGGATCAAGTAAGGAACATGTTGAATCTGGATAAATCTGAAGCAAGAAGATGTGAGCTCCTTGACCAGGATCTCATCAGGCTGCGCGAGGAACTCACAAATGACTCGAATGCCCTATTCAAAGATATTGCCAATGTTCATGGAGATTTTGGGAATCGTCTAAGAAGGATTGAATTCAAATTTGATAATCTTTACAGAGAATGGCCTAAATAAAAGAAAGCACGAGGGAAGAAGGAAGAAATATAAGCTTCATTCTTATTTCTACTTAGTCAATGTAGGAGTTTCTCCTCGTAGTGTATAAGGTTCTCCTTCTAGTAGCGACAACTATTCTTTGTCCCCCTTCAACCATCGAGGCTTCTATAACCTGGGCAATTTTGGTTCACCTGGAAAAGCCAAACTCCGAACAATAGCTCATAGTCTTCGTTAAAATTCTAAGTTGTAAAGCCCCCGACAGCTGGTTTGTCGGTCTTTAATATAAAAAATTAATCGTTACTATTAAAAAAAAAACATCTTATCCCGAATCATTGATAACTAATCAATACAACGATTTATTCCATTGATAATATTGTTATCTTTATTTCCCCTTGGAATGCATGTAATCCTATTCATTAGTATTTTCACAGCGTCCTCTTTGATAATCTTATCGTTATCTCGATAATTAACTAAAGAATGAATGGTTAATAATATCATTGATACAATTAAATAACGATATGGGTAATTTATAAAATTGTTATCGCTATGATATGGACATATATAAATAATTTTCCTAATAATTAATTGAATACTTACACAATAATCAAAGAATAATTGATGACTTCATAAAATTTTGCATCCACATTGATTAATGAATAACTCAAGAGTAATGGACATTTCATAAAATTATCAATGCCACTTAAAAACCAATAATTTAAATAATGAAGAATCGCTACTCAATTAACCATTGAAATAAGATTTGTTTAACATAAGGTAACTATAAGAGAGAAAGCTTCCATTAACTCACATACCAATTTGTGGGAAAAGCTTAAAAATGAAAGAGAGAAAGCTTCCTGAGTTTTTCAAATCTTCAAAGGTTATTTTCTTTCGGAAGGTTGATATAAAGCGACTGTTGCATTTGTACAATGAGAGAAATATGGTTTCTTTAGGTGCTCTTCAGAGATACGAATTATCATTGAAACCAGTTAGCTTCACCTACCGATCCTTCTCATAATTTTCTACTAAGCACAGAAGGTTGAAACTTACAGAATAAGAGAAAACAAAGAAGCTAGGTAAATGAATATCACATCAACAACTCTTCAAGGAGAGATTTTGTACCCGCAACCGACGTTGGATTTTTAATATTGTAACAAAGAATTGAAGGAAATTGGTATCTTTAATTGATTGGAATCACAGACAGAACAATTTGTAGTTGAGTGAAATCAATTTAATATAACCAATATGGCATAAACTCAACCAAAATGGAAAGGAACTTGGCTCAACTTAGATATAATTTTTTTTTTAATTCCTGTTTTTATAATCCACATGGGCATAGGTCTAAAATTTATCAAGAACAATTTATCAGGCTTCAATTTCATTCCATATTTATTATAAATTCAAGCTATTACTGTTACAATATATATGGAATTCTACTTTATACAAATTTTTCCTCGAAATCATTATATATATATACACATTCCACTACCAATTACATTACAACCGACATCCGGAGCTCAAAGCTTTGCTATAGGATTTTTTTTATAACCAATACAATAATCAAATTATCAATACCGTAACCAAGAAGAGCTGGCTGAAGATGATCCGAACAAAAACTTTCACATCGATCCTTCTTTCACCTGCCAATCCCAAGACTTCACCAGTACCTTCCACCCAATACTAAGGGTATTCTTCTTCCCCCTTAGCCCCTTGAATCATAAATAGGTCACAAACAAGAAACCCAATAGTAGCTCCAAGCTTGCCTCGTAAGGAAGAGCTTCCACTCTTTCTTCAAGCTTGGTATCCCAACTCTCAAAATTAAAATACAGTGCACTAATAATTTTGGCACCATAACCTTACCAAGAATAAGTGAAGTTCATTTCCCTTCTACACCATTTGTTTTATATTCCAAATGACACATGTTCTCATGCACAATTAATTATCTTTTTAATTAGTTTAATTAATAATATTCACCCGCACACTTGTCACACTCTCCCCAAGTTGCACAAGTAAATCCCATTTTTATTTTATTTAAAATCCAATTTCCCTCACATTCCCTAGTGTGTTCCTATGTTTACTCTTAGTTGTCCCGTTTTTCCCCAAAATCTCATTTAATGAGTGTCTCCTAACTATATCTTAGTTCGATTTGGAAAATGAGTCTTCTTCTAGTTAGACTAGTGGTAGCTTGACTCTAGATACTATTCTATGTGTACCTATTCTCTCATATTTTATTTCTTTCTATTTTTTTAAAATCCCTTTTATTAATTTCATGCACCCATGTGCATTTTATCCCCTCCTTAGACTTTTCTCACTTTTTCCTATAATTTGATTTATCTCAATTGTTTCAATTTATTAAACTTTTATTTATCACTCCTTAATTAAATTTAGACTTAAGATTATTCTTACAATTAGGCTTAGACTCTTGTGAGGATTTTCAAATAATAATTTATTGTTTAATTAATTAATTTTAATCCAACAAAGTCTAATCATTTCAATGTTTTCTAGGCCACCTAGATTTATTGACTAAAGTTTTTAATTACACGCGTGCCCTTCAAGATGCACCTCTGTGCTCCAAGGGTGCCACTCGCCTTTGACTATTTTTCGATGTTTGTCCAACCCTTTGGAATCAACACTCCATTTAGTCAACCTTGTGAGAGACTAAGGATTTATAAGGAATAAGGACTCTTCCTTATTGCATGCTCCTTATAAATCTTCATGAGTGACTGTATCAGTCCACCTTCATGACATCATGGACCTCTTGAACTAGGTAATTATTAACCTAAAGTTCAGACCACGACGAGTGAGTCGGATTAGCAAGCATTTTCAAGCCTACATCCACTAAAAAAAACCATGTCAATAATCTATATGCATAAATCATATTGTAATCAATCATATGTCAGAAGGGCGTAAATTAAATAATCAATCAAAATAAAATTCACTCCCTAACTCAATCTGAAGTCCAAAGAATTTCATTGATGCCATCAACAACCACAACCTTTCATGTGTCCTACACCCTCGGGAAAACTCGTCAATAGCATCTACCAATATATATATATACATCAAATAATAATAAGTCACAACACATCATCATCATCATCATGTATAATCCATAATTGAAAATCAAATCACAATGTACCATACCTAGATCACTTTCACACAAGTTTCTTCAAAGAATAAGTCAATAAAAGTGTCCTCCGTAGAGCGGGGTGTTACATAAGTTGGATTACTGAGAGGTGGGGTGAATCCATAATAGAGAAATAATATTTTTTAACCACAAAATGCAAGTGTTATATAAATGTAGAATTATCATCCAATAGTTGCAGAGTAAACAAACAATGAGAAAATGATAAATCATATACATAAACAGTACACCAATGGTTTTACATGGAAACCCAAAGCGGGAGAAAACCACAAAATGTTTTTTCTTATATGTACTTAAGAATTACGTTCATTGGAAGCACCGACTTCTTTTGTCTTCCAGTTGCAAATGGAAGAAGGCTCCAACCTCCTAGTTTCTTGGGCTACAACCTGAAGGAAGCTCCAACTCCCCAATTCTCTGGCTACAACCAAAAGGACGCTACAACTCCCTAGTTTCTTCGGCTACACCCTGAGGGAAGCTTGAACTCCCCAATTCTCTAGCTACAACTAGAAGGAGGCTACGACCCCCTATGTTCTTCGGCTACAACTGGAAGGTGGCTACAACCACCTATCCTTGCCCCATCCAACCGCCTTGATGTAGAATTACAATGATGGAACCACTGTCACACTATCACTGTGAGGTATATTGTTGTAAACCTGTACCAATCAACCTGTAACAACATGTACCAATAACCTGTGCCAACATGTACCATACATCAACCTATACCTCAATTTGTACCTCAACCTATACCATCAACAAGTGCATCAACCATGCACCAAATATATACCAATCATGTGTCAAATACGCACAAACTATGACTCATCAAGATGTACCAACATCATCAACTATACACCTCATGTATGTTCCAACTCATCAACTACTTGTCTCAACCATGTATCAAACATGTACCTCAACCAAAATCCCTCATCAATTTCATCATCCAAATCTGATTTGTAACTCTATAATATATCTGGTGTATATGATCACATCCCTGAAAACCTTCCTTAACTTAAACAACAAGAGACTATCATTTTCCTCAAACTTTACTTTAGTCTCACATGACTAATTTTGGATTAGTCAACAACCCTAACTTGAAATAATCATAACTATGTACCTGTAATGGATAAATATATGAAAATAGTATACAATGTTCTTGAGTGTCTTTTATGCAATTCCTCTAGGTTTCACTACTTGGAACCTCTCAAAAAATAAGTTATAGAAAAAATGGCATACCTTGTTGAGTTATGTCTTATTCTAGAGAGAAAAATTGTAGAGCGTACCCCAGATAGAATATTTGTTGCATGGATTTGGAAATGATACACAAAATATTACAGACTGTACTCTAATCAATACATTTGGTATTATGGAATTTGGATCTATTATGAATAAGTTATGACATTTTTACCCGAAACACCTGTTTTAGACTAATTTCAGGACTAGCCACAAACCCTATTTTCCACGGAGTGTAACTCCAAACATACAACGACCCACAAGATGAAATTTGTATCAAAGTTAATTAGATATTCTTCCTCAATGACCTCCCAATTTCACGGTCTGAATCATTCTATAAAAAACATTATTGTGAAAATGGTGAGATAACCTGTAAATAACATACCTTAGAAAGCATCATCAAAAGAATTTATCCTCTCTTGAATTTTGGCCTTCTTTACTTCACCTTCCCTATGAAATTTGTCTTATATTTCCTTTGGTTACCTCAGTCACTTGTAGATATTCAATATCCTCAAGTGTGATTAAAATGAGAGAGCCTTGCCTCTTATTTATACTTTCATATAGCTTCCTCAAGGGGTTACCTTTTAACAATCTTAACCCGCTTTCCTTATTTTAGGGTTAACCCACTTCTAACCACTTGTCCACTTAGTAATTTATCCATTAAATTTATTATTTAAATAATTTATTTTGTATCCACTTTAACTTATAGTACACTCATCACTTCACTTTATTATTTACCTTCTAAAATCTTTTAAACCACTTTCCTTATTTTAGGGCTAACCCACTTCTAACCACTTGTCCACTTAGTAATTTCTCCATTAAATTTATTATTTAAATAATTTATTTTTTATGTACTTTGACTTATAGTACACTCATCACTTCAATTTATTATTTAAATAATTTCTTCTTTGCGACCACTTTGACTACTTTGACCTTTTGGGGCTTCTAGATGACTCATGAGGGTTCTCCAACTTCACATGGCCATAACTCTCTAACCATGAGGAGTTATGTGATGTTCCACATACCATCGAAAATGGAATGACATGTATTATCCATCCAAAATAGTTTTACCTTAAAATATATTAAAACCCATACCATTATACGTGAAAGAAACTTGGGTCCATTACCCAAACCTTTGTGCTACCAGAATTCACTATCGAACTTTCTTCTAGGGTTGACATCAATGAAAACCAACCAAATTAATAAAAAATATCCCCCTTTGGAATTGATGGCAACACTCTGATGCAATACTGAATTCATATCACTCATGCTCCCCCTATGACCATTGCTCCCCCTGGAACCATGCCTCTATGCTCTTTCTCCAAGCTTTTACCTTTCCAACTGACAAATATCTCCCCCTTTATAATCAATGGAAAAGGTATCTTTCCATATGGGGTTTCTCCCCCTAACTGAACTATCTTTGGGGATACTCCCCCTCACTGAATTGTCCTTGGGGATACTCCCCCTGACTGAACTATTTATGAAACTGATCCCCCAACCTGAATTGTCCTCTTTATGGTGCTTCTTTGTGTAAATCTAAGACATATAAGATAAGCGTTAAAAATCATTCATTTTGGAGTAGAAATTAATCCGAGTCTCTGGTGAAAATACTCAAAGGATTCCTTTGGAAGCAGTTTTGTAAATATGTCTGCCACTTGTTATTTTGTTCCCACATATTCAACTCTGGTGTTCTTCTCTACAACCTATTCCCTTAGAAAGTGATACTTTATTCGAATGTGCTCTGTCTTAGAGTGCTTCACCAAGTTCTTTGCGATACTGATGGTGCTTGTATTATCAAAATATATTGGAATGGGCTCATCACACTCAATTTGTATATCTGTCAAAGTTTGTTTCATCCATAGAACATGAGTACAACATCTTTCTTCTGCAATATACTCTAATTCAATTGTAGATAAAGATACTGATGATTGTTTATTTCTCAGGCAAGATACTAAACATTCACCCAAGTAGAACATTTCTCCAATGGTGCTTCATCAGTCATCAATGAAACCTTCTCAATCTAGATCTATGTAGGAAATAATTGATAGATCCTTTCTTTTTGGATACCATAATACAAACTCTTTTGTTCCTTTGATATATTTGGAAATCCTCTTCACTGCTAATACATGTGATTCCTTTGGTGTTGCTTGAAATCATTCCATCTATCCAACTGCGTGCATTACATCTGGTCTGGATGTTGTCACATATAATAAGCTACCAATCATTGACCTGTATTGCCTCTAGTCTGTAGACTTTTCATAATATCTCCTCAACTTGCAACTGGTTAGCATAGGAGTGGTAATTGGTTTGCAATATTAAATTCCAAACCTATTTAGCATTTCTCTGATATACTTATCTTGAGAAATAAAAATTATTTGTTTTCTTTCACGTATCTGAAGACCCATAAAGAAGGATAGTTCTATGAGTAATTACATTTGAAATTCATTCTGCATATCCTTTGAAAATTTATGGATTAACCTTAATGTAGAGGTTGTTGTCTGCACTTTATTTTTTGAACCCTATCTGTTGTAGATATTTATCTAGTCTAGAGTACCATGATCTAGGAACCGGTTGTTCAATGTAGGCTTCTTCTTCAAGTTACCCATTCATAAAAGTTGATTTCACATCCATATCTATCCATATTGTTCAAGACTCTGCTACACAACTGTCCATAATTTTGACTTATATGTCATTGTACTATCATGAATTACTACTACAACTGATTAATCTATCATATTGTACTTCTGCTAACCAAATGCACTGAATATGTCTACTCAAATTATGCAAGCTGCTCAAAGGATGGTTCTCTGGTCTGTATCAACTACCACATAGACTCCCCTTGTCTATTATTCATATTATTTGGGAGTCTCTAAGCCAGATGGCTCAGAACAATTCCTTCTCTGAAGTGTATTCATGATCATCTTCATTAGTAGATTCATCATCTCTTCAATTTTTGACTTCTTTATTTTTATCAGTGGATTCATCTTTCACTACAGTGCATAAAAGTACAATCTCTTGAACCTGTTCCTTATTTACATGTCTTTTTTTTCTTTCAATTATTTTCCAAATATTTATATATGTGACATCTTTCCTTTTCTCTTTAGAATTTTCTTCATCTCATTTTATTTTGAATCTTGTGATCTCTGGGACCTGGTATTTGTTCACTTTTTCTTCGTGTTTTGAACAACCACTATCAACATACAAACCATGCATCTTCTGCTTATCTTGTAGAGCGAGTGTGCATTCTTCATTTCAATATTGATACTTATTTCTTATCCATGTTCTCTTCGAAGGCTCGTGTCTATGACTATTTTTGTTTTGTTGTGGTTCTCTACGAGGGACTATCATTCTACAATCTTTGGCCATGTGCCCAAAGTTATTGCACTTGTAGAATTCCACTTCAGTGCTCAACGATTCAAACATGTTGTACTTTTTTCTCTATGTTTCACTAGGCCTTCTTGGATAACCATTTATTTTCCTGCTATTAGCTCGGCAATTTACAACTTTATGTCCAAAATTATTACATGCATAACATAAACCCAAAAATATAGTTTGATACATGGGAATTGAAGAAATTCTGAAAGGAGTTACTCTTATGAATACTTCTTATTTCTGATACCTATTTGTTTATGTCGTTCGTTGATTCTAAAATCTGAATCTACTCAGTGGAGGAGTGTCCATGTAATCTTCCTTGTAGGTATTCCTATCCCCTTTGATTGTTTCTGCATAACTTTTTCGATATGTTTCTTGTTATGTTTCTTTGGAGATTGATCCATTTTTTGTATGATTGTATCCAAGTACGGAATTGTCATGATTAGGCCTTTGACTGCTGATAATTTCATCCAAAGCTTTTGAGTTTTTATGCATATTTTTCTTTTGAAGATCCTTTCTCGATGTGACAATCTCTGCTTCCAAATTTCTGATGATCCTGTCTCTTTATTCTAACTGTTCTTTGAGTGCTTCTTCAATTCTTTTATATTCTTCTATTTGAACCTTCAATTCCATGATGATATGCTCTAGTTCTTGAGTGTCTTCCTTCTTGTCTAGTTCTTCTTGTAGCTTCTTGTTTTTCCTCTTTTCTCTTCTTATAACTTCTATGGCAGTCAACAATTCTTCTCAGTAGTCAAATTTTCTCTCTTCATATTCTTCTTCGGTGTCTTCTTTATCAGAGTCTTCTACTACCACGAATAGAACTCTTTATGTTTCATTGTCACTGACTTCATCTTCATTTGATGAGGAGATGCCTTCTTTGGAACATAAGCTTTTCTTGAAAACTTTTTTTGTGGTTCTTTTTCCTTTATATGTTTGTTTGTTATTTGAGTAATCTTCATCATTCCCCTTATTTTTCTTATGAGGAAATTTGTTAGAAAAATGACCAATACCATCACAATTAAAAAAAATCAATGGAATCTTAACTTTACATCTGTCGTTGGTTCCCTTATTCAATCTCTTGATAAGATTGGCCATTTATTCATCATCTTCCAAGATGTCACTATTGCTTCTATGTTATTTTTCTTTTTGCTTTCCCTTTTTCTTTGACCTTTTGGATGCTTTGAAAGTTGTTTCTTTTATATCTTTATTTTCCTGTTCAGTTCTCATTCCATATGCTATGAAAATTCCATGTAGTTCATCCATGCTTATTGAGTCTAGATCTGCTCTTTCTTATAGTGTTGATATCTTAGGATCAAATCTCATTGGAAGATATCTTAGTACCTTTTGAACAATTACAAATTATTTAATTTATTCTCCTAATCCTATGATTCCATTTACTATTTCATCGACTCATAATAAGTAAGTCACAATATTCTCGTCTTCCTTCATCTTTAGTTGTTCGAACTGACCTCTGTAAGTTTGAAGCTTTGTTGCTTTGACTTTTGAATCTCCTTCATAAATATTTTGAAGTCTGTCCCAAATCTCTTTAGTGGATTTATAATGCATAACTTTGGTGTATATCGATTCACCAAGACCATTCATAAGTGCATTTGTGGCTTTGGAATTATTTTGACCGAGTTTTATTTCTCTTTCACTTGTTGGCGGAACTACTAGTTCTTTGTATCCATCTACTATAGATTGCCAAATTTCAAATCCCTGTGACTGTATATATGTTTTCATCCTTCTGCTCCATAATGCATACTTATGTCCATCAAACTGTGGTATTCCATGTTTATACATGTTTTTTCTCTCCATGATCTACCTTTGAGTGGTTAAACTAATTCTTGAAGGAACCGGCTCTGAAACCAATTGTTGGATTACTGAGAGGGGTGGTAAATCATTAATAGAGAAATAATCATTTTTAACCAAAAAATGTAAGTTTTATGTCAATGTAGCATTATCATCATCCAATAATTGCAGAGTAAGTAAACAATGAGCAAATGAACAATCATACACATACATGGTAAACCAATCTTTTTACATGGAAACCCAAAGCGGGAGAAAACCACAATTTTTTTTTTCTTAAATATGTCTTTAAGAATTACATTCATTGGAAGCACCAACTTCCTTTTGTAATATCCTCAAATTTTAGAATATCAAATTCTAAGTGAAATTTGAAATAAATTTCCGTTTTTGGAAAATTCAGATTTAGAAATTATTTTCCATTTATGGAAAATCCAAATTTGAACTTTTTATTATTGTAATTAATTATTTGATGACTGTTGGGAAAAGATTTGACTTGCCCAATTGTCCTCTTTTATTTGACACATGTGAAAGACAAACTCTTAATAAATTAAATGTTGAATGACAAATGGAACAACCATGTTAAAAATAGTTGACCATGACTCCATGAGTGGGGAATGTGTTTGAGTTACCCCAAGGCTGATTTTTACAAGTGGAAAATGTGGAATTTGACCACTAGAAACCCCTAAAAATCAGCGATTTGTAAATATGTGAATTTTCAAGGAGGGAAGGAAAGACTTAGGCACAAGGATGCATATAAAAACAACATATGGTGGAGGCAGGACACTTCTTAGTATGTTGGAGAAAATAAACTATTTGTTGTTATGAGCATTGTTAGTGTGCAACAAAGGATTTTCTGATCTGTGGATGTTGGGGAAAAGAAACTATTTGTTGTTATGAGCATTGTTAGTATGAGGCAAAGGAATTTATGATCTATGGATGTTGGGAAAAATGAACTATTTGTTGTTATGAGCACTATTAGTGTGAGGCAAAGGAATTTCTGATATGTGGATGGTGACTATAGCTAAGGAGGATCATTCAATTTGCCCTTATGGAATCATGGTCAAGCTGAAATTGGTTTTTATGTTCTATGGTTGGGTGGAACATGGCTATTCCATTTGTATTCCAGCATCATGTTTCAGATATGTAACTTGGATTGCATTCCTTGTTAATGTTATGTTTATGATTTTTATTTGTTAGGAATATGATGGATTAGTATAGTTAAAGGATACTTAATATATTTTTTATTTGGAATGTGATGGTGGTACATATATATTGAATTTCCATTTAAATATGTACATAGAAATCACTGTAGAAAAATGGTGTAATAAGGAATAAACTTAAATGGGTGCTCATCAATTTGATAAACATGTAAAATTAGATAAAGAAATAACAGTGTGAATATATCCTTTATATTATCTATTTCTAGAGATAGTGATTTAGTAGAATACAAAGTGTCTTGCAAAAATAACTGTCGTATTTAAGTGAATCTTGTTCAAATATTACAATTGTAGTACCATCGATCAAAGATTCCACATCCTTTTGTATTGTAAACATAGTGCTAAGAAGTATACACATAATTTGTAGGTAATCGAAGTAATGCATTCATAGATCATAACTCGAATACCTTTCGAGCAAGATTTTTCCTTCATCTGATTACCTCGATTTGCACAACCTGCAAAAGAAGAAAATGAGGGTTTAGTAATTGTGCTATCATTTTTAATTATGTGGAAAACAAACAATAGAATAAGCCAAGGAAAAAACTTAGATTGAGTTCTGAATTAGATCAACGGTTAGCGTTAACTTCGACCTTCAACGCTTCGGGTGATTTTTGATGTAAGAAACTAGTTTTCCCGAAGTACATATTGACGAAGTGACGTAACTTGTTGATGACACTGTTGAATTGGCATTGGACATGTTTTGAAGCTCAGGAGGTATAGCGGTTCAAGAATGATTGCAGAGAAAAGAGACTAGAGTAATCATGGGTTTGGAACCGCAAGGGTTGAAGTTGGGCCGTGGGATCAGTTCGGGAGAAGGAGGATCCTTCACAACCATCAGATCTGGAGAAAAGTTCATGTAGATTAACCCCTAAGTACTTAGGACTTCGCAACTTCGATGAAGTTTATGTGTGATAAAGAAGAAAGGGTTGAAGCCTAAAGTTATGAAGTCCCAAAGAGGATCACCATCATAGATCCGTGGGGGAAGTGTTTACTGTTGGATTTGACAAAGGATAGATCAATATCGTAGGGTTAAGCCAAGAGTGGAAAGTAAGAAAGTTTAGGAGTTCGACGTTCAGGAGAAACGGGGTATGTTAAGGTGAAATCGCTCGAAGCCCAAAGTATCGGAGTGATGTGGCTTGCTGATGTCACTAAGGATGACGTGGACACATGGGACATGTGCCCTGTGTTAGTGAGTTAAGGGCCTTTGTAAGATAGAAATGCAGTTAGAATGTGACATATGTGATGTTAACTCCCCTATTCTCCCTTGGGGATGCGTGAGCTCCTGGTGAAGGATCTTCAATTCTCAAAGCTTGATCGGTTATCTGAAACCTTAATGGTCTCCCTGGTGATTAAACATAGGCCCCTTTCAGTCTTTTGGTGTAGGTTCTATGAACCCCCGGAATCTTTCACTTTGCGTTGTTGGACTGTAACGTTCCAGGTGCTAGCTCCTCTTCCGTTAACCTTTTCCCGTATGTGACCTCGGGATATGTCCTTGTGTAAACACATGATTGTGGGAATGGTCTAAAGTGGTTTGAGGCCACACCACTTTTATCCCTGCAATTCACCTCCAGCTACCACATCTCCCTTTTCCAATACCGTGGTTTCAATTGCGGCCCGCTCTCAGATTTTTAAAGTCCATGCACCTTTTTTCCCCACAATGCAGTGTGACCGTTGACATTGTGATCTCATGTCGGACCTATCGATCAATGGTCTAGATCTTCTCCTTTGAAATCAATGCTCATGATTTACTTCACAATTTGGGTTTTGATTTTTTCAACTCTCAAATCTCCCTTTCTTCGCAATGACAGATCTCCTGCCATGTGTCCTCCTCAAATTGACAGCTATAACCATTTCAATATTTTGGACTTTGGAAGTCTCAAATCTCAAACTTTACCTTTCCCCAATTGATTTTATCCAAAGCTCACGATCCACTGACGTGTGTCTCCTGCATATCGACGACTACGATTATTTTGGGTCTTCGAGCTTTAGAAATATCAACTCTCAACTTTCGCTTTCTCTTGAAGTGCGTGGATTTCTTCCACGTGTCCCTCTGGATCTGACGGTCCAAATTCACTTCGGACTTTGGGTTTTAGGAATCTCAAATCTCAAATTAAACCGAAAAGAGTTTATCTGAAGTTCGTGATGTGTCACCACGCATCCTTCTAGATCTAACAGTCTAGATTTACTTCAGATTTCAGGTTTCGGGATTTTCAATTCTCTACTGAAACCAAAGTTCTTTTATCCTAAGTTTGTGATCTATTTCCACGTGCCCTTCTGGATTTGACGATCCATATTTACTTCGGACTTTAGGTTTTAGGATTTGTATCTCCTCGATACTTTGGCTCCTCCGATCCACGAAGCCTCGAAAGAACCTACGATTAACAACCACGTAACGTTTCCCAGATATGATAGCCTGGGACGATCTCACTTCCTCTGAACGGATCTCATCCATCACTTTGCAACTTACAACAGAATCCCTCCTCTCTGTTGATTCTTGATCGCTGTCTCTCCTAAGCTTGATTCTGATGCACTCCTTACGAACTCATAATCTCTGACGAAGTCCAGACTTAGTGATTTCTTCAAAGGATATCTCTTTACACACTCCTTGCCTTTCACAGTCTCATTCTC
The DNA here is from genome assembly GCA_009831015.1 of Picea engelmannii. Taxonomy (NCBI): domain Eukaryota; kingdom Viridiplantae; phylum Streptophyta; class Pinopsida; order Pinales; family Pinaceae; genus Picea; species Picea engelmannii. Next base: position 150,945 of record ML814583.1, on the reverse strand, counting down.
GACACTTAGTCGATTTTTTAATATGTGCACTCCTTGCAATAGGTTCTCACGCAAGACTTAGGTTTTTGCGGTGGTTGTGCACACCTTTTAGCAGTCTCTTTGCACTCCTTACAAAGGGACATTTATGATTTGTATCTTCTGATATTCTGAGCCAAAACAAACTCTGTCAATGCACTCCTTGTAGACTGTATGCACATCTTGCATGAGCTCACTGAAGAGAACAATTGAAACTTATCTAAACATTTCAAAGTTTCATGTATCCAACAATATAACTCATTCATTCATGAAACAAAAAAATAACATGGAATTGTAAAGAGTAGAAACACCATGCATTTGGGTCAATTTTCCTCTGTTATATTCATCCAAAAGTAAATGGCTACAATTATGTTAAAACAACAACAATAAAAAAACTCAGCAAAAACTAAATCACAACATTATCCTACTAACTTGAAACAGCCTCATTCGAGCATACAAAACCTTTATTTATCTCAGAGGGTTCCTATGGTTCCCCCCCGACTACTCGTCTAATCGACAAAAAAAAAAAATTGTTACTTAATTTCCGTTATATTCAAGACTAGGAGTGAAACTCCCCGATCACTCATGATCACTCGGATCCCAAGCATTTGATATTCTTCAGTTTTCGATCATTTCAAAAAGATTTGCAGGAAACACCAGTGGTTAAGATTATGAAATGATTCAACGACGCACTAAGGCATTGTGTTGTCTCTCCACATAGGCTTGTTGATGATTCTCCTACATCAATATGTCACACTCTTTATTGGACCGTGTGTCAGATTTGTGCGTCTTGCCACATGGCGCTCTGGGTGGTGTGATGCAGGAGCATCATTAGCAAGCACGCAAAGGTAGGACCACTCAGCACGTGAGAGTTATTCTAGAACTTCAAGGTTGGTAGTTTCAGATGATTTTGAAATCTGCCTTAACTCAGTGCCATAATTTACCTTTGGAGGCACGCTTGAACTAGTGCCGAATTTTACCCTTTGAGGCACGTTTTGAGAATCGTAAACAGAGCAAGAGTTTCCACTATGGATTTGGAATGTGACTGGACTAAGATAGCATAGGATGAATTTTAGAGTAGGCAAGTAGTAAGGGGAAACCCTAGAAATCGTTTTGAGTTAAGTAGAAGTTGGTAAGCCTAGTTGGGAGAGTTGCAATACAGAGAGAAATTAGTTGTAATAGAACTCCAAGTTAGAAGGAGATCTCAATTTTTGGGTTACTGTAATTTTGAATGTATTTTGTAGACATTTTGGCACTTGTTAATATAATAGAAGGAAAACTGATCCAAATGTATGGTGTGTGGACTGTGTGTGTTTTCCTATTGTTTCTGTTTTCATGAACAAGTGAATGGAACTGTGCATGTTAGTGTTCTAGTTTCAATTGTTTCTCTTCATTTAAAGCTATACAAGGTGTGCATTGAGCCAGAGAGGAACGCAAGGAAATCAAGAGGAATTTCTCTGCGAGAAATTTCATGGATCTAAGTTATCGAAATCCCTTATATGCAAGGAGTGTGCGGGAAATCGAAGTTTGAACTAGACAAATCTCAAGAGGAATAACACTTTGGGAAAGTGTTATCGAGATCTAGGAGGAGTGAAGATCGAAATCTTCGGGGACTTAGAAAATTCTTCTAAGTCTGAAAGACTAAAAGGCTAAGGAGGAGGAGCACTGTTGACCATCAGATCATGGTAAGAGTCAATGATCGTCTGACGTGAGGCAGGCAAGCAAATTTAAACATTGCGTATGCTTAGGAGGAAAGACCCAAGAGGACTTGCTAACATGTTAGTGGAGAGACCTTTCAATGCTTGAACCCCAAGAGGAATAGAAACCATCTGACACTAATAGATCTGGGTCGTTGGCTCCTTTTCACAATTTCGGCAACCGGGGATACAAAGGGTAAGAGTTGGGACTCTTGACCCACGAAATTCTGAAGGGATCCAGACTGTCGGATCTTCGTAGGCTTAGAGTCGTCGATCTACGATGGGTAGTTTTTTGGCATATTGGCAACCAAGAGGAGAAGAGAACAGACTTTGTAGGGTGTGAAGTCACGAAATGCTAAAATAATCATAGTCATCGGCCAAGGGGATATCTGAGTTGTAGATCTCGTGCCATCGTGATTTCACCGATTGGGACTTGGAGGAGCCAAGGACTCATCGTATTGGAAATCTCAGGGTCGTGAAATGCGACGTGCCTTTCAGGCTAGGCCAATGGTCGCGCTTGTGGTCATGTGGAGTGGGGTTTTGCGTCTAGTGTTGGTTTGCGTGGGAAAAACTTAGATAAAGACCTGTGGACTAGAAGAGGGAGGTTCGAGATCGGAACCAAAAGAGCCATTTCAATTCTGAAATCAGAAGATCCTAATCGGGAGGTCATGCAGCCCTTAGGAGGGATAGGGGGTCT
>ML814583.1:82947-108861 GCA_009831015.1 Picea engelmannii | reverse complement strand
TAGGATCATGAATATATTTTTTCAACAAAGAAACATGAAATACATTATGAACTTTCAAATTTGCAGGGAGTGCAAGTTGATATTCCATGGGTCCAATTCGAGCTAAGATCTCGAAGGGGACACAAAACCTGGGCACCAAATTTGAAAATTTTCCTAGCTTTAATGAACTTCTTCTTTCTTTGAATTTTAAATATACATGGTCTGCAACTTGAAATTCATGGTGTCTTCTTTTCAAATATCCGAAACTTTTTTGTCCGTCATGTGCCTCTTTTAAGTTATGTTGTACCTTTCTTACAGTTTTCTCCATTTCCTGGAGAATTTCTGGATCCATCATGAGTCTGTCAACTGGGTTATCCTAGCTAATCGGATTTGTACACTTTATGTCATACATTACTTCGAAGGGGCTGATCTTAGCCGATGTCTGATAACCATTAGTGTACACAAATTCCACTAGGTGTAGGTATTCCTCCCACTTAGTTGTTTTCGTCCTTACGTGCATTCCTAACATATCTTCCACAATTTGGTTCACCCGTTCAGTTTTCCCATAAGTTTGTGGATGGTAGCTTGTGCAGAAATTCAGGTTAGTATTCAGCCCTGCAAACAATGTTTTCAAAAATGTTGATGTAAATTTGACGTCTCTATCCGAAATCACCATTTTAGGAATACCATGCAATCTAAAAATTTCCTTCATAAATATTTCAGCGATGTTAATAGATTTATAAGTAGATTTCATAGGAATAAAATGTGCAGATTTTCTAACTTTATCAATTACTACCATAATCGAATCATTTTGCTTTTGAGTTTTTAGCAAATCTGTGATAAAGTTTGGTGAGATAGTTTCCCATTTTCACTTCGGCATAGGTAGAGGTTGTAGAAAATCGACTAGATGTTGATGTTCAACCTTCACCTGTTGATAATATAGGCACTTATATAAGTATTCAACCATCCCACCTTTCATGTTAGGCCAATAAAACAACTTCCTCAATCTTGTTACCATTTTCTAGTATCCCGAATGACCAACACATGGCTTCTTGTGCACTTCATCCAAAAATTTTAGCTTTAATTCAGCGAAATCTGGTATGTATAGCCTATTTTTGAATCTTAACAGCCCATTTCTATCCAAACTCAGATCTGTTCTATCCAATATTTTTGCATTACCTTGCAAATCTGCCACTGTTTTGATGTATTTTTTGTCATTACCACTTGCGGATTTTATCCTTTGTCCAATGTCACTTTCTTCCCTGCTAATACTTATCTCAAACAACCCATGAGTTCTTCTACTTAAGGAATCTGCCACTTTGTTTTCCTTACCCTTGATGTTTCTTACCTCAAAATCGAATTCACTCAAGAAGGCCAACCATCTTGCGATTTGGTTGACTGAATAAGAATTTCACACCATTGTTATCGGTTAGTAACAGAAAAAAATTTCCCATTACATAGTGTCACCACATTTTTAGTGCATGAATTGCAGCTGCTAATTCCAAGCCGTGTGTGACATAGTTCCATTCATCCTCTTTTAGTTTTCATGACTCGTAAGAAATAACGTGCCCTTCTTGAGTTAGGACACCTCCCAAGACTTCTTTTCTTGCATCCACGCAGACTGTAAAGTCTTTATCAGTGTTTGATACCTTTAAAATAGGTGTGGTAGTTAACCATTCTTTTAACGTATTAAAATTGTCCTGACATTTCCGCGACCAAGTAAACTTGGTCCCCTTTTTTTGTAGGGATGTAATTGGGTATGGAATCTTAGATAATCCCTCGATAAATATGCGGTATTAGTCAGTAATTCCCATGAATGACCGGATGCCCACCACATCCTTAGGGATAGGCCATTCCATGATGGCTCTTATCTTCTCTGGGTCAACTACAATACATTCTTCAGATATTACATGTCCTAGGTACTGTATTCTCTTTTGGTAGCAGTCACATTTGTCAAATTTTGCATACAACTTGTGTTTTCTTAAGGTCTTCAATACTATCTTTAGATGTTATTCATGTTCTTCTTATGTTTTTTAATACACTAGAATGTCGTCAATAAATACTGAAACAAACTTATACAAATATTGACTGAATATTCTATTCATTAAACACATAAATGTTGTTGGTGCGTTAGTGAGACCAAACAGAATAACAACAAACTCATAATGTCCATATCTCGTTCTAAACATTGTTTTACTTATATCTTTCTCCTTTATTATAACCTGGTGATAACTAGATCTTAAATCGAACTTAGAAAAAATCTCTGCCCCTCCCACTTGGTCAAACAAATCATTAATTATAGGTAGGGGATTTTTACTTTGTCTTCTCTGATGTATGGCACAAATCTTACTAATTCAAGAAATTTGTTTAACAGGTCATCCATGGTCATTTGGCCAAGTCTTAGATCATAAACTTCTTTGGTCTTTCTCTCATAGTAACTTTCTGATAAATATTGTTTCTTGAAGTATTTCTTGAAATCTGACCATTCCATCTATTTTTCTTTTAATCCCTTGGCCAACATAAGGTCCTGCCACCATATACTTACCTTTCCTTTCAGGTTATAAATGGCCATTCTGACCTTCATGTTACTGGAATAATTATAAATATGGAAACACTTTATTATGTCTAGTAACCATGCTTTAGCCTCCTCCCATGTCATGGATTCTCCATCAAAGGTGGACGGTTTTATTTTCTTAAATTCAACCTCCAGGTGGTCCATCTGTTTCCTCTTCTTTCCTGTGGTTGTTTTATTTTATGTTGTTGGTGTGCCTTCGGAAGAACTGTTCCCATTTTATACTTCAGGACCATAATTTTTTGAGGATTATTTGCTAACCTCTTCCTTCTTGTCATTGTCTTTTCGGCTCTTCTTTGTTACTATGATATGCAGTAGTACTTCATTTATTTATTGCTGGTCTTTGTGTGCCTTTTTCAGTTTCTCGTTATCTTCCTTGAAAACTTGCAGTTCCACGATAAGATTCCTCATTGTTTCTAGAACTCGGGTAGATGAACTTCCTTCATTGTTCTTCTCAGGCTCTTTAGGATGTCCTTTCTTGGGATTCTCCAAAATTCTGATCTCCTCTTCATTTTGTGCTTCCATTATCAAAATAGAAAAAGTTGTTTTGTTTGTAACAGTAAGTATTTTTGTTATTTTTTCTTTAAACTTGATGAAATGTACTAAACAAAATTTTGGCCCTGCTTTGAGGTCCGAGTGTTGTAACCTTTAACTTTGATACCATATGTAATGTACCCCAAATTTACCAACATAAAGAAAAAATTGTTAGGGACATTAAGTCTCTTTTCGTCTTCGAACAACATATTTCGAAAAACATCAACTTTAATATATGTAGGTAGTTTTTTCATTACTATTGACTTTCGCAAGGCTTACGTTTACCATATTATTGATACAACCATAATATCATGTAGAAATGAATTTACCTTTAAATTAGTCCATGCTATACAACAATCACATATATAACAGTTAAAGGATAGCTTGACTATACCCTAGTCTCCCAATTAATATCATTCCTATTCACTAGAGAAACTATAAAGGGTTAACATTTAAATTATTATAACCCTCAACTAGTATTACCACCATCTCTATGCAAAAACATTACCTTATAACTTATAGGGGTCCTATGCGAAATCGGATTCAAAGCATATGCATCCCCTTTATCGAATACATCACGAACTTTAATATAAGGGTGTCTTTACTTATTAAATTGTCTAAAGTAATAAATCTTCGTGGTAAGGTGTATATGGTTAAAAATCCGACCACTATTACACCACTATTTCCACAATAATAGTAATATGGTTAATGGTTGACATTGTTATGAAGCCCAATGATACCAGTTACCCATCCCGAGCTCTGTAACATAATTGAACCAGAAGGTAAGGCCTTAACTAAACGAGAGATGTGATTGGCTAAAGGGTATAGTCGTAACCCTAACTTAACTGGCCTCACACTCTATAATAAATCGGTATGAAGTCGAATAAAGGAATGTCAATCGTTGATTAAAACCTTTGTCTAACCCATTAATGGCAACTTGCAAAAGTACCTCCCGGGAACTGTTTCTCGACCACCATGTCCAAGACAAACTGGTGACCTCCATCATTTTCACATGGAATTGTACTAATTTCATAGCACTCACTAAACTTCTTTGGCGAAGCTGAGGTAAGTCATTGTGACACTTCTCTCCAGGGATGTCGATTTTTTTTCTTAGCGAGTTATTCATTCCTCTATTACCGGTTAGCAACGATGGTAGTCCAGTCCTAAAATAACACAATTTCTTGCATCCTATAACTTAGACATGCATCACATTGGCACTATATTAGTTTACTACTTCTATATAGATTTACATCTTGGCCCGCTCCTCTAGGTTTTCAATTTGTTGAACATGGTTTATAAGGTTCCCTAAATGTTAGCAGTTCCCTGGTTATCCCACTGTGTTAATGCACCTCCTCCTATAAGCAATGTTGTAATATTAAGACATTTCTCAATCTTTAAGGGTTTTCATTTATTTTTATGGAATTATCCCTAAATTTTTGGCCTCGTTCCATGAGAGATGTCATACCTCTACAACCTGTAACTATGTTCTGTAATGTCTAGTGGTACTAATAAGATGACGAATACATACGCAAGTATACCATTTACCCGTGTAATTGTTTTTGTGCGTTGTGACTTGGTTATTATTTTTTTTGTGTGCTACACACAGGTTGAAGGATAGAACCCCACACATCACGTGTTACCTTCTATTTTCCCCAAACTGGTCGTTGGGTAAGCCTCAGCCTGTTGTCTGTAATAAAATACCCTTGATGTAGTGTCGTAAAGTAAAAAATTCTTGGTTAACTGTCACGTAAAAATGATTTATGTGTACTGTGTAACATAAGCATACATATCCATACACTAGCGACCCTCTGTCCGAGAGTTCTATGTTTACTCTTAGTTTAAAATAGAGTTTAGTGGGTTTTTAAAACTTTCATTCGTAAAAGTATTAAGGGTTTTGTCGGCAAGGTCGTGACCTCGTTATTCTCTTGATATCCTATACTTGAAGTTTTATTTAAGTTGTTCATGACACACCTCTCGCCCGAGAACCCCTTGGTTAAACCTTTCCCTGGGTTCCTACAGTCACTCCTAGGTCCGCTTATGGCGTTCACTAAGGTATAAGTTGTATATTTATTATTCTTGTTTTATTATTTGATATGTCTTGTGGAAGCATAAAGAGGCAAGATGGAATGAGTCCCAAAACTATCGTCTCTTCAAAGAAAATACACATTTGAGACTTATTGTGAATTATTTCACCTTCAATTTACACGGTGTATAGTCATAAAACATTTCCTATGTGTGCAATAAGGTTTTATTACTCATGTGTAAAGTGTAGTGATTGGTTCGTGGGAAGTACTCTTATTCTATTATCATTTCTCATACTTGTAAATGAATTTTTAAAGTCATAAGACTTCCACTCTGTGTAAATTCTCCAGAATTTAAACTTATTTAAAATAGTTACCCTAAGTTCTTTGTTCTGGAATTTTATGTTTGAACTTGTCTATCTGCACTTCTTTCGCGTAAAGAAAAAATAGTAACTGAAGTACCTAGAACTCTGTCAAATTATCTTCCATTGGACATATTGTCTTTGATGGAAATGGAAGATTACAATAGGTTCGAAAAATGTATCTTATGTTCTGTTTATGTTTGTGTTCTTGTCTTAGTCTTTTTTTTTATCAGCAATTCGTAAGTTTGATAAATATGGAAGCAATGTCCCACAACCTTATCTGTAGTCCCGAATTGGGAAATAAACACCTTTGTGGGACATGAAACTATACTATGTGAACTTTATTATTATTTTTATGAAAAATATTAAATGTTTAACAATGTTGTATTTGCTTGTTTACATTCTTGAGCATTCAGTTAATTCTTTCAGTTACACAACTAATGATGGGACCCATGTTTCCTTGCGAGGGAACCCATCAGTCATTTCTGGGTGTACTCCTTCCCTTCGGACTATCTACAGATTGCTTCAGCAGCCCCGATAGGGAAACACACCCATGCCAACCACAAGCTAAGTACTATTCATTGTTGAATCTTCAATATTTAATTTTGTTGATTTTCTCAACATTGTTTATTAATTCTCAATTTTCCCCTTGTGGGATTTAATCGCTCTGAGGAAACAAATCCAAGAGACCACCTTACTCAAAAGGTATTCGAGTTCCAAATCTCGGCATTTAATTTTAAAATTCTCAGGTTCTTCTTATTAATGGTACAGGGTTTTCACCCTAGGGTATTGTATTGTGATAATTTTGAACTAGGGTTCCATGGATAAACTGGTTACTTGTATTTTAATTCTTTAATGGAATAAACAAATTGTAAAGGAAACTCTATATTTAATAAGATTCCACAATTAAACAACTATGATAACATGTGTTATGTAGAGTATTGAATCTCTGATTGTATATGGACCATCAAATATATAGAATGTAATTTATCTTTAAAAAGGAGGACTGTTATTTACTTCATATGTGTTCTAAGGTACTTGTATAGAGGCTGATATGGTATACTGCATGTAAATTTATGTACATAAATACATCTATATGGTTATATGGAATTACACATAATCATCTTCTATTTACGCATGTATTCACTTATAATTTTTTCCCGAATACAACCAACAATTTTAACATTCTTTATGCCTAGTCCACATATACATGTATTACTATCTATGCATATATATACGTAACTCAGCTTCCTTAACAGTTGAAAATTCACAATAGCTTTTTTATCTTTACTCAATGAATATAATCAAACTGTAAGGAAGTTATCCTATAACCATTTAATTCTATCAGCTCTTAACTAACAAAACATTCAACAAGGAAACAAGTAGAGATACATATATGAATAAGATGCTGGAACAGAAATGGAAAAACCAAGTTCCACCCAACTGTAGCACATAACAACCAAACTAATTTCTCTGTTCACCCCCTAGCCTGACCATGAGTCGATAAGAGTGAATTCCAATGATCCTCTTTCGCTACAGTCCTCTTTCAAATCATAAATCCCCTTGCCTCACACACCAAACACTGTTCATAATAGAAAGTGGTATCTTCTCTCCAACAAACTTAGCAACATCTTGCCTCCTCCCATATGTTGTCTATCATCAACATCTTGTGCCTAGGTATTTTTCCCTCCTTGGGAATTTTCACAGCTTTACAGGTCCCTGATTTTCAGGGGCTGCTAGTGGTCAAATTCCTCATTTTCCACTTGTAAAATTCTTCCCTGAGGTATTTCAATTCGGTTCCCCACTCATGGATTCATGGTCAGTTGATTTCAACCTTTCTATTCCATTTGTCCTTCAAAAATTAATATAAAAATATTTGTCTTTTACATGTGTCATAGTCAAAGAGTTGGTTAGGAAAATCAAATCTTTGCCCAACAGTCACAATAATTAATTACAAATAATCAAATTCCAAATAATCAAATTCCAAATTCATGTTTTCCATAAATGGCAATAATTCTCCAAATACGAATTTGTAAAAAACATAAATTTATTCCTAAGTGAATACAAACTTTAATAATTAATTATTTTTGGGGATGTTACAACAACTTTTGAGTTTCTTTATGGGTGACCGTGTCAGACGTCGTTGAGTTGGGATCGACTTGAGGATATTGTCCTGGTAGGACCAGAAGTGATTCAAGAAATGGGAGAATAGATGAAATCGATAAGACAAAGGATTAAAGAAGCATATGATCAACAAATAAGTTATGTTGATGTGCATCACGTTGACCATAGTTATGAAGTTGGTGATAGAGTTTTCTTGTGGGTAAAACCGCATAAGAGTTCTATCAAGTTTGGAAAGGGTGCTAAACTCTCTCCTAGATTTGTGGGACCTTTCGAAGTTGTGGGAAAGAAAGGACCCATGGCTTATCGACTAGCCTTGCTTGATTATTTGAGGCCTATGCACAATGTATTTCATGTATCTTCTTTGAGACATTATGTTAGTGATCCTTCACATGTTATTGACATGAGTTCTTTGCAGGTGTCAGACGAGGGTTCTCTCAAGGTGGAGCCAATCAACATTCTGAACCATCTCGTTTGACAACTATGATGTCGAATAGTCAATCAAGTCAAGGTGTAGTGGGACAACTATAGTCAAAACTCCGATACATGGGAGAATGCATCTGAGATGCGTCAACAATTTATTTACTTCTTTTATGGATTAGACATTTAAATCTATGATAAATACATTTATTTACTTGAATTTATATATTGTACAAACTTTAGGATGAATTTTAAAACAAGAGGGGGAGTATTTTGTTTATTAATTGGGATGGTTTTCATTGATGTCAACCCTTGAAGAATGTCCAGTAGCGAATTCTGGCAGCAGAAAGGTTTGGTAATGGAACCAAGTTTCTTTGATGTATTTTTTAATATATTTTAAGGTAATACTATTATGGATGGATACTACATGTCATTCCATTTCCGGTGGTATGTGGAACGTCACATAATTCCTCACGGTTAGAGAGTTATGGCCATGTGAAGTTGGCGAACCCTCATGAGTCATCTAGAAGCCCCAAAAGGTCAAAGTAGTCAAAGTGGTTGCAAATAAGAAATTATTTAAATAATAATGTGAAGTGATGAGTGTACTATAAGTCAAAGTGGATACAAAAGAAAATATTTAAATAATAAAGTTAATGGAGAAATTACTAAGTGGACAAGTGGTTAGAAGTGGGTTAGCCCTAAAATAAGGAAAGTGGTTAAAGAGATTTTAGAAGATAAATAATAAAGTGAAGTGATGAGTGTACTATAAGTCAAAGTGGATACAAAATAAATTTAATGGAGAAATTACTAAGTGGACAAGTGGTTAGAAGTGGGTTAACCCTAAAATAAGGGAAGTGGGTCAAGATGGTTAAAAGGTAACCCCTTGAGGAAGCTACATGAAAGTATAAATAAGAGGCAAGGCTCTCTCATTTTAATCACACTTGAGCATATTGAATATATACAAGTGAATGAGGTAACCAAAGGATATCTAGGCCAAATTTCAGAGGGAAGGTGAAGTAAAGAAGACCTAAATTCAAGGAAGGATAAATTATTTTCATGATGCTTTCTAAGGTATGTTATTTACAGGTCATCTCCTCCTCTGATGAAGATTCTTTACTCTTGACTCCTCCTACTCCCAGTATCCAAAACTATGGAGTCTTTATCATTTCTCAACTTTGGGTTTCGCAACTTTGGGACTCCCTATGATGATAGTCTTTGTCATTTCCATCTCCCGGTATCCGAAATCCCAGTATCCAATACTCCAAGCGATGCGCCTGTTTTGGGTTTTTGCATTTCGGCACTTCAGGACTCCTGATGATGTGAGTCTCTGACATCTCCATCTCCCGGTAACCGAAATCCTAGTATTCAATACTTCGAGTAGTGCGCAAGTTTTGTGATTTCGGGGTTTCACATTTCGTGACTTCGGGACTCCTGTTGAGGAGAGTCTCTGACATCTCCATCTCCCAGTAGCTGAAATCCCAATATTCAATACTTCGAGTGGTGCGCCTATTTCACAATTTCGGGGTTTCGCATTTCGCAACTTCGAAACTCCTGTGTTGGAGAGTCTCGACTCTTGACTTCTCCATCTTTTGGTAATCGAAACTTCGAAATGGAGTCTTCGTTGAGGTGCCTGTTTTGGATTTTTTAGGGTTTCGCATGTCACCTTGCTCGTTAAAGAGCGTGCAAGTTCTCCTGGATCCAACACTGATCGGACCTCTGGCTCGAATCTGATGTTCATCGAGAAATCTCAATGAGATCCATCGATGCATACTCTGATCTTATTGAGCTTGCTCTGCAATGTCTTCCCAAAAGACTTATGGTTCCCGCCTAGCACATCCTTCCTGTACTCAAGCCATCATCGTTGTTGTACTTGCCATCAATGACAAGCATACTCTGCCTGTAAAACATGCCAACAACTTCCCCCTCTTGGTCCAAGTAATCTTGAGTCTCCTTCTGAGTTTGATCTCGTTGTTAGTAGATCCTCAAGCCCTCATGATCGTGATTCTTCGCTGATAGACTCTGTCAGTCCTGGTCAGAACCTCCATCGTCATATGGATTATGGTCAGTTTACTTCACCATTTGGGACTATCGACCCTCGTTTGCGTGATTTCTCAGATTTTGAATTGCCTTCAGATGAGGCTATCCTTGAATCCATGACTATGATTTCTATCCCACAGGAGGACTTACACCATGGATTCTGTTTTCTTCCCTTTAGGGAGACTTCCCAAGTTCACTATCAAAGAGACTCTTGGTCTGAGCCTAATAGTGGGCTCTACCTGAACCAGTTTCATACTTGAGTCGTAGCCCCCAACGAGTCTTCTTTTAAGCCCTTTTCAGACCCTCTAAACATGAAAATATTGTCGAGCGATCTTGTGGCCTTTCACACTCGTTAAACTGAAATTTGAAGTCACGTCTATCTGGCGGTAGTTTACCCCTTTTTCGGTCTCGACAATCAACTGTATGAACAAAGGTATACTCTAAGGAACTTCAGTTCTTTAGAAGAGTATTCTCAGGCATAATTTTAACCCTTTTTCAGGCCTAAGGGACTAAATTTATGAAAAAGGAACCCCCATAGAGTCCATAGTTAAGCTCTTTTCAGACTCCCTAAAATTGAAAAGATCGTCGATTGACATTATTCTTTCACACTCGTTAAAATGGTCCAGAAGAACATTCCTGATGGAGTCCATAGTTAAGATTTTTTCAGACTCCTTAAAAATGAAAAAATGGCCGAGTGATCTTGTCTTTATCACACTCGTTAAAATGGCTTTGAATAGACATCTTGTCGGTGCTAGTTTACCCCTTTTTTGAACCGACTAGACTACCTTCGAAAAATGTACCCCATTGGAGTCTCCTTTTACATTTTTCAGATTCTCTAAATATGAAAAACCATCAAGCTTACCTTCTCTAGGCTCGTTAAACTCACATCGAAGGATGTTACCATTGTGTGTTTTACTAATCGCATTTTCATACCCACGTCTTTGGCCTAATGTCGGTTCCATGTTGCTCTCAACTGAACCATCTAAAGCATGCCTAATAAGTAAGCCATGTAACACTTTGCCTCTGCATCTTGACACCATTGGCCCCTAGAGGATTTTTCCCGAGTGTCCTTAATTTGAACATGAGTCTTGTCCCTGCGCCTTGAAATTGTATGTTTGCAACACTCGTTCCTCCTTTGTAACGTAACATTCTTTGATTCTTTTTCCAAAATTACTGAAAAAGACAAAAAAATCAAATATACCCCAAAAAGAGGAAGGGAAAAGTATTTTCTTGATTGGGAGCATAATGAGTCTCCCTTGGATAAAGCACATCTGTTCATTTGTTCGTCAAAATCTGGGATTTAATACGACCTTAGGAAGTTGTTCTCACTACATAGAGTTTTGTCCTCCTCCATATGGTTATTCTTCCAAACATATGGAGAGTTTGCGTTGCCTCCTACCTCATAAAATTATGTTAATGAGATGTTGCCTGAGTCTCATCATTTGTCATGCTATTGTCCAAGGAATTTTTTTACCAAGCCTGAGTCGGGCCCTCTGCAGTTTGTCTCTTACCCTCATGCACGACCATCCTGAACGTCCAATCAAGTCTTTCTTCGAAATCAATGAAGCCTTCAGTCTGATCATCAAGATTCTCTAGTCCATGACCGACGAGTCGTCGAAGACCTATGGGTAGTGAAGTCATACACTCATATTACACTCCTACCCGAGTTTTGAATATTTTGAAGTTGTTGCTCGAGCTCTGAAGACCTCATCTCCATCCATCCAGCCTTATCAGCTTCTAGAAGATGGATACTCTACACGTATATCTTTTTGATTTCGAGATGTAGCTCTGCTGTGTATTTCTCGCGGCTACACTTTATATAGTTATATGACATGGATCTACAGTGTATTTGATTGGTAGCCATGATTTTATTTTATCTCGAGCATGGGTATGCCCACCTTGGTGAGACAATTATTATTTTGCAGATGGCACCTCCCGATTTCTGGTCCCTGGGCTCACTTGTTCGGCACATCGGTGAAGATTGTTAATGTATTTTTGCCATCAGATTCTCTTCTAACCTCACACATTAGGGGGCATCTGTTATAACCCTAATTTTCACTAGACATGCTTACCTGGCATCAGGCCATCTCAGATTCCTTCTTTGCCAAAACACTATTGAACAACTCTTCTTAAAAACCCCTTTTATAAAGGCCCACGTGCCCTGCTACATTACTGCACATGTGCACACGCTAGTTGACCCAAGATAGACCGCATGTACCTACAAAATCATGAAAAAAGGAAAGTTGTTAATGGAACACACAACTTTGGGTAAGTTAACTAAACCTTTCGGCCATGCATGGCCCGACATTCGACCAAATACCTAGCTTCTTCTAGCCTATAAAATAAGGGTTAGGGGTCCCATTTGAAAGGAGGAGAATCATAGTAAAGAAACTATAACCAATTGAGCATTCCCTTTGTCCCAACCTTTAGCCATACTTGTGCAAAGAGAAGTATAGAGCAAAGCAGTTGGAATTTAGTGGAAGAAGAACCTAGGACCAGGATCGAGGAGCAGTAGTCGACTTTATCATTGTAAGGTATCATTGTGAAGTTAATAAAAGAATTGATTTTCTCGTCCCGCCATATGAGATTGTCATTATTGGAATATTGATTGTATGATTGATTAAATCTATAACCCGTTAGTTCATAGATCAAATGCATGTGGAGTTCTTTGTTTGTCTTTAGTGAATGCAGGTCAGCATTGAGAGGAGAGTTGCAGTCAAAGAACGACCAAACGTGAAAAGGGATCGACATCAAACAAGAAGAATAAGGTACATAAACTTAATATATTGAGCCTTGTATTTACATATGAGTAATGAGGGTCTAGGCATGGGATGATGGTAAAAAGTAAGAATCTTTAGGTAATTTATGCATGCATGATAAAACCCTTAGTGCTAATTCGTAGGAGGGATTTCCCACCCACAACACTGGGCCAGTGGGACTCCTGAAACACACTCCAAATACCTCAAGACTCATCCACCATAAAATCATTCCTTTATTATATGTCGATAATTGATCTATAGGTTTGAATGATCATGTTCACTAATCAATCAGATTAACCAGGGTACATATCTCAACCTCATCACCAAGACCACCAATTCACTAGGATATTGGGCCCTCGGGCCTTCAACCATGTGCCTTTAACATTTTACTCTGGTTTGGTATATGACTGGACCACCAGTCGATTGTCCCACCGGGCCCCTGACTTTCTACTTTCAAGCTCACATACTTGCATCATGAGTCTCATCTGATATCAGTCCTTGATCCTTCCTAGTGATCAATTATTAGGATTTATTCTACTCCAGGTCCATGATTCTTCCATGTGGTTTGATCTCCACCATTTATATTCTATGTCTCAACCACCAGGTCACTAAGATATGGGGACCCCATAAATTCAAACTCACATGTCCAAGCACTACTCTGGTCCGGTACTTTGATTTCAACAGTTAATCCCTTTGATCGATGGTATAGATTCTCCCATCCACCAAGTTCACAACTATTCCCTGGAAACCATGTTTAATCAGACCACCAGACTTACCAGGCCATCGGGCCTTCAACACTGCACCTTCAATCATTTTCCTCGATATGGTATGCAACATTGTTTACGCTCTGTGTTCTTTCCACTAGGTCATCAGACGATCGTCCCACTAGTTCCACCAGGCCACCAAGCTCCCATAACTTCAACACAACAATGCTCCTTGAGTATTCTAGTATCTGATATTTCGATATAATATCCAAGACACATGACTCAATATTCTTATGAAATGTGGGATAACTATAACACTATACATAGAACTGACATGGCATGACATGTGAGACTACATGTGGAAGATGACATGGCATTGGTCATTGACAACCATTTTTCCTTTATATGTATAAATCTGCTTCCATGTGGACCCCTTCGATATGTGATAAATGATGTGGAACTGGCGTCATTGGCATCATTTTCGGATTTGGCATCGGCCACCCGACTCACCTAGACTGTTGATCCCCCGAGACTCTATCTATGCACATCCATACACATGATGATGTTTCTATATCTAATATGTTGATATCATGTAATTGTTCAATATGTCACTCTCATTCGTTGACCTCAATAATGAATGGTTAGGATTTACTTATCGTTTATACATTGTGTCTCCTTCATTGAATCACTGACCCATCGAGACAGAGGACTACTAGGCCCCTAGGAATTTATCCCTTGCATATTCAAGCACTCACTCTCATCTGGTTATTTGATATCCAATATAGTGGGCCCCATGACTAAAATTTAACTCCTTGCATAGATTTCTATAGCTTTTCCATTCACACTCAAACTATGTGATAATGAATTTTCAATATAAAGTCTTTCAAATATTTTTTCTTTGTGAATGTAGGATATTTTTAGTGATTATCATTATTTACTTCGGTCTGGATAAATGGGCCTAGGACCTACCTCGTTGATGCTCAGGTATACACACACCTGAGCTTTCTTTTCACCCTCATACTTCAAAAAAATATGATCACTCATTGATAAGGAATCATACGACCACAAAATTATTCACCCCCTCGGACTTGTGCAAGACGAATTCATTTTAGTTGACTATTCACACACAGAGTGAATAGGGTAATTTGGGTTGAATTAAGTTTTATTTCATAACTCAGGGTGAACACATAGAGGCATAATTCATAGTCTCCCCCTGTCTTTGACATCAATGACAACATTATTTCCAACAATTTTTACTATTATGTGTATTATTGGTTTGATTATAAATAATTACCCTCAACCATGAATTGAGTTACCATTTGGTGACTATTATCTTAATTAATTATCAACGCAACCAACTTCATGTTACCCCTTATTTTTCATAGGGTTAGTTCTATTTAATTTTTTTTATACCCTTGTGATTTTCATCACAAAGGGATTTGGATAGTTGGGGCATTCACTTGGTTCAATGGGTTTTCAATGGCATGTATTATGATGAGATAGATGTTGGTGACTTATTGACTAATCATGGGGATGTATTATGATGTTTGATAAAAGAAAAAGGAGAACATTGCATTGAATCCTATTATAGAGAGACTATATATCCCTTGTAAATGGAGATAACCCCCTTATTAGAATAACTTTGTAATCCAATTTTGGGAGAATAAGACTCTTATTGTGAGAATATTTTACCCTTCTAAAGGATAAAACTAGCCCCTTATTGTGAGAATATATTTATCCCTTTTGTAAAAGGAGAATTAATGGAGTGGTTTGATTATTGAGAAAACCCAGAGACGTAGCCAAAATTAGTGAATTCCTTTGTCAAATGATTTTTCATAATGTCTCATTTTTATCATTTTCTTGCTATTTAATTTCAGTTTTAAATACTGAATTTTAATTACTATGCCAATTTTCAAGTTAATGACGAAAAATTCAGAAAACTGTAGAGAATATCGAAAAAAGGAGAAAAAATGAATCAGTTTTGTATTTCTCATTTTTTAATCAAGTTTGGGATCAAAGTGGTTGTCTAAAGGGTTTTCTAACACCTTTTCGACTTTTTGTTATATTCTTCCATTTTTTCCATTTACATTTTGGAAGTGCATTTTTCTTGGTTGTAAAAGGAAAACCATGGGAAAAATTCTGAAGAGAGAAAAACTTTAGGATATTTAAGGCATTAACTGGCAGATTTAGGACAAAAACAATTTAATTGAGAAGGAGATTGAAATTCTGTGAGGATAAGAAGCAATATTTTCAATATGGATTGTTATTCCACGGATAATTTGTAATGGGAATCATTCAAGGGTTGTAACATGATTTGCAATCCCAGGATTATATTTTGGAAAAGTTCCATATTGGTGAAGGAGTGGAGGATAATGATGAGTATACCATGAAAACGAGACCATCCTCTACCAAAAATGCACAAACCATGACTGAGGTATGTATCGTAAGTAATTCACCATGTTCTCTCTCTTCCCATAAATAAGTATATCCTTATTTTGGTGAATTTGAGAAGCATACCTGGCGTATTGGTTCTAATTTGCTAACCAATATGGGATTTGATGGAAAGGGTCTTTACATCAATGGCCAAGCAATGAAAAATCTAATACATGTTGAAAAAATACCATATTATGCAGGTTTTGGATATGTTAGTGGAAAGGGAGAAGTTTGAGAATGTTTCAAGACAACTTGAAAAAGAGAAGCTTCAAGAGAATATCCCAAACCACTAGCTCTACATAAACAACCCATGCCAGAATATGACACACCACTCCATGATGGTGAGAGTGAGGGAAAGTTAGAATCAAGAAAGGTACATTCTTTCAATGATGGGAAAAATATTAAAAAGAACACAAATCATATTCGAATAGATATGAACATCACAAAGGATAAGTTAAAACATTTCTCCCCTCATTGGACTTGGACAAAGTATATCCCTAAAAGGTATTGCAAGCATATGTACTCCAATTTTTTCTTCAATTATGAGAAGAATGGCCATGCATCACAAAATTTGTGGTATGCATATGCATGTACTTTTTGTCGATTAAATAACCATTGTGTGCCCATGTTTTGGAAGAGAAAGTCCATACAAATGAATATCATGTCCTTAAGAAAGGATGACATATGAAAATACCACTCTCGAAGTCAAAATGTGGAGAATGGAAACAAGATATTATTGTGCAAGGAAATGGGAAATATTTATTGCACTCATTGTTATATGAGCGGTCATTGGGTTGACAAATTTTGGAAAATTCATCCACAACTTCATCCAAAGCATTGCAATAAAAAATTTCAAGAACCCAGGGTACTAAGCACCCTCTACTGAAAGAAGTGGCCTACAAGGTACTAACACACAATTTCACCTCAATGCTATCGATAGGTAGAGAAATCATGTAGTGAAAAAAATTGATCGATCCCTTAGAGAATGGTTCTTCTAGGGAACCAATGAAATGCACCATAATATAAAACTATTGAAAGAAAGAACCGATTATCCCCTCTTTATCTATAGTTGATATGAAAAACTATATAATCCCAAGGTCCCAAGCTAATCCTTTAAAGAAACCACCATGTTGACGTTGCACCACTTTGATCATAATTGTCTTTCGGTCATGCCCAAACTGCATTCTCCTCTCTTGTAACCCAAAATTGAAATACCCATAAGGGATAAACCCATTACCATGAATAATAAACTACCAAGGAATATCATTAAAGTGAAAGTCTACAAAGCCATTTTCGTACTTGATCCTGGGTATCATAAAAGAAAATATATCCCACCATATGGAATAAGTCTTAGCATCTCCTCTTATGACAATCCCAAAATTAAAGAGACCAATCCTTGTCAAAGCTCTGCCAACCAATATCAAAATGTGAAGTGATCTACAAATCAGATGAACTACCATATCCAATATCCAATTTATAAGTACACCATCCCTAATACCTACTGACTCTTGTTGTGCCACACTCATAACCAAGGGAATCCAAATAAACCAAGTTTTTGACTCATGTTTTTGCATGTACTCAATTGATGGAAATAATGTACTAGGAGTCAACTTTGTTCTTGCTAATATGGGAAAATCCTACCAAAAGTTACTAAGAAATGTGTTATCCTGATCACTATAAATGGACTCAGGAAATCCATGGAGTCTAGACACCTTCCTGAAAAACAACTATCTCTCCTTCTGTACCTCATACTTTGACAGACTTGTGAATAAATGTGCCAACTTGGTATACTAACCATCAATGAAATAAATATATTCCCTACCATACATCTCTTATTCATTATGTTGACAAGCCATCCAATCCCTCACATGTATCAATACATCGTCCATGAAGAATTTCCATGAGAACCTCTCTATGATCTGTTGGTAAGTCTGGAAGTACCTAGGATGCCTTGCCAAGGGTGTATCATGTATAAATCTCATGATCTCTTCCCTAAGTCTGAACTCAAGGACTAGAAGGTGGGACTTCCAATCAGATGAAATCCCTATGATCCAATCCAATGTGTCATCGATGTCCTCTTGATGCTTTTGTACATATGCATATTGATCACATGGCCACAATGTAAAGCATTCGTCATGTCACGATCCTTTTCCCCATCCTGATGATATCCTAATAAAATATCAATCTATAGAGAGTCCCCACATCTCATCTAATTATCTCAAATGATCCTCCCATGTCCTTCTATATCTGAGGGATCATCAAAGAACACTAACATAAACCCATGTAGTTTCAGTTTGAACATGGGGTTCATGTGAGACTTAAAGGTGGGAAGTATGTTAGTCAACTCCAATGGCATGACCAAGAACTTGTAGTTCCCTTAATTACACACAAAATTAGCATGGCGATACCACAATTGAATATCAAACTTTGAGGAATATGCTACTCGATGAAGCTCAGCTATCAACTTCTCACCCCTGGACAATCCAAACTCAATGGTATGGTCAAAGTTCCTATGAAGAAGTCTCTTTGAAGTAATTACCCCACAACCCCATATTGATGTGTCCATGTCGTCAATATATTCATTCCCAAAATAATTGGGTGCATATACCTATTTGATGGTTGGTCCAAAAGGTATATTGTCAACTCCCCCATCTACAATTATGACTTGAGTCATTAGTGGGCTCCCCAAAATAAATGGCTCATGATCTCAAAGATGTATACTATGTGTATAAGAAGTGTCTAATCCTTACCTCTCATCAGCCCTATGAAAATTTGAATGGTCCTCATGCTCCACCATCATAAGAACCTCCTCCATCAAAGCATAAGTACCGCTAACATACTCATGTGTCCTAACTTCCATAGATGATTGAAATGATGAATAATTTTTCAAACACAACTCCATATGAAGCTCATGTGTAATATTCCCAACTTCCTATTCATCATACCTCATTCATAACTCCCTACAATTTATATCAACATCCAAAGGAAAATCATCCAACACCGAATCTTCATCATATTTGGGTGATAATATACCCATCTCGTCATAAGCGTCACTACTAAGGTAAGATGTTGAATCATCAACATTGGTTGATCGAAAAATTGCACCATATTTGCTATCAACCTGTCCATTATTTTCACTAGCGTCACAAGACTCACAGGATATTTCTAATGATCTATCAAAACCTATTGTTTTTTCAACCTCATTGCACATACCTTCATCATGCACATCCAAAAATTCAACCTGTGGTTCTATCAAATTTTTCTTCTGAGATGAGGCATCCCCATCAAAAACCACTTTATATTTGATGGTACAAATGTCCTTTATTGACATGGTTGAGTGAAAATCATAACCAAGCACCTTATACTCCCTCAACTAGTCTAGCAACCCTTCATTATTCTTCCCAACTAATGAGTGAGGCTCCAACAACTCACGATTCTCTAAAAATCGTGTTATATTCCTTTCAATTTCTCAAGAGACTTGATAAAAAAATTCCATGAGTTCTAGATTTATATTCATATTTCTTAAACACATGAGTGAAAACCTTGCTACCAAATTACCCTGCTAAAATGGAAAGGTGTAAGTGTTGTTCACTTATTGGTAACAATATGATTTTTTTTTTTCCTTTTCTTTCCTCCTCATGCTGGAAAAATGCACAACTCTGATACCACCATAATATCCCCCCTTATGACCATTATAAACTTCTTCCTACAACTATAACATTCTAGTGGTTTCCTATGTCGAGAATGTCATCAAATAGTTCACCTACAACCTTAAAACCCATTGTAGTAGCTCCCTTGCTACTGTTATTATATTATTGGGTGATATTCTGGTTCGATTATTTTAACAAACACTTAGTCTGTTGATATTGAGAGGGGGGTGAATTAGTATCAATTACAATTTTCAAATCTTTTCAACTTATATTTAAACCATTCAATTATTTCCAATGATCAATGAAAAATAGTTTAAGAGTTACACCAATACACCATGTACAATTTATGATAAATAATCAATAGTTATTGTTCAAGGGAAGTAATCACTTCCAAAGGTAGCTACAACTTCCAAATGTAGAGGGAGGGATAAACCTCTAAGAGGAATATGCAATCATCAAATATCAAGAGATATTTGAACTCTCCATCCTTTCCCCTTCCTTCCACCCAAGAATATATGAGAGATAATAAAACTTTACATTAAATCATCACCATCAACCAACCATCACATAGAGCCTGATAATGCTTCTTGAGACTTCTTCAACCTATGTAATTATTCAATTCTTGGAATACTCTAATCCTGTAGATAATATTACTCAATGTATTCTCTGAAACTCCTCCAAGTTTCACTCCTTGAATTCTCTGCAAAAATAAGTTATAGGAAGAATGGTAGACTTTATTCAATTCTGGTTTATTCAGGAGAGCGAACTTTTGTAGAATGCCCCGTGCTCAATATTTAACATAATATTTTGAAACTCTCACAAAAGAAACTAAATTTCATAATATTACCAATGAAATTTGTCCCAATTTATTTGGATTCTCTATGAATAAGTTATGATTTTTTTACCCAAAACACTTGTTTATTGACTAGCTTCAGGACTAGTCAAAAACTCTATCTTCCACAGAGTATCTCCATAATTATAGGCAATCAAGAGCTAAAACGTTTACCACATGTACCTTGATATGTATTCTCACTACCATATCAATTTCACCTTCTGAATCATTTTAGAAAAAAAGATTTAGCGAAAATGGTAAGATGACCTGAAAATAACATACCTTAGAACACATCACCAAAAGACTTCATCCTCCCCTGAAATCCAACCTTCTTTACTTCCGATTTCCTCTAAAATTCAACTTATGTATCAAATGAATGTATAATGATATTTATTTATACCATTTATGTCACTTCCTTTTAACATTATGGCCGACCTGACACTTTCTTATTTTCTAATTATTTTCTTTAATTATCTTCAGGGTCTACATGTAATTCCTTCTTCAATTCACTTTGTCATCTTCAAAAATTCATTTCTCCTCAACCATGAGGATCTACGTGATGTGTCACATACCACTGGAAACAACATGATGTAAGCTATCGATCCATGGGTGTTGTATGTTCATGTGCATTGTCCTTCATGTCCAAATAACTTCATCAATCTTGCAGTCCAAAACCCATGACTAGGGTTGACATCAATGACAACAACCAATATTCCAAAAATATCCCCCTTTGTCATTGATGGAAACATTCATTCTCCCCCTATCATCATGATCCCAATTTCTCTCCCCCTTTTACATCAATGGCAAAGGGTAGGGATACTCCCCTTGAGTTTAATGGCAAAAGGTAACTCTCTTCTTTGGGGCTGCTCCCCCTGAACATGTGGCACTCAATAATACTCCATCCTTATTTTTGGTCTTTGAGAATTTTTCTTCCTTGGAATCCTTTTGTGTGGCTTCTATCTTCTATCTCTTCTTCATGCATAGGATGTATATGCTGTTCGGTCTTCTTGTTGCAGTTGCAACAAATCTTCCTGAGTTATTTTCTCTGATTTTACATTTTCGGGAGTCAAATGTAAGAGTGTATCATTGATCACACATTTTACTAACATTGAGTAGATTATTCTTCAAGTCTTCAACCAATAGGACATTCTTTGCTTTTACATTTTTTCTTCCAAGCTCTACTACACCTTCTCCAATTATTTTGGCAGATGAGTCATCTCCAAATGCAACACTGCCACCCTTTCTCTTCAAACTAATGAATTTGTCTTGATCCACGGTCATGTGTGAAGAACATCCACTATATATGTACCATTGATCTTCTTATTTACATTCTTCAACGGTTAATGCGACAATATTCATTGTTTGGAATCTCTTTCCTTCTCCATACTGTGGTTGACATAGGGACATCTTCATTCATATATCTGCAATATCATGCTTTGTGACCAAGATAATTACATTTGTAGCATACAATATTTTTGTCCATCAATGGGGAAAATGAATTATAACTTATGTTGACAAATCCATGATTATTTCCATATCTTCTATTTACACTAGTAATGTTTCATGCGTATTTGTTCCTTTCATTGATTATGCAATAAATTGTCTTATGTCCAAAATTTTTGCAAGTATAACAATGACCAAGAAAGAAATTTTGATACCTTGGAGTAAGTGGCCTTCTTTGTGATGTAGTCCATATGGCTTCATGATCTACTCTTCTGTAGTTTCCTTCATATTGATTGAAGCTTCTTTGATTCCTGAAGGTAGGATGTCTTCTTGGATATTCATCTTTTTTGTAATCATTCCTTCTTTCTGGTATCCTAGTCCACTTCTCATCAATTGTTTGTGTATCTCTTTCTTCATCCTTCTCGTTGGTATTTGCATCCTCTTTGTATGAAGTTTCACCCATGCATCCAATATGTGTTAAGTATTTTGGCACTTGAGAGTATCTTAAGATCTTCCTCAATGAGACAATCTCTTGTTCAAGTTTCTCACAATCTTCTTCTTTCTTCATCATTTGGACATTTATTACTTCTCCTATTCTTCTTTCTTCTTCGAGTAGAGTTTTCAAAGAAATGTTTTCTTCTCTTAGTTTATAAAATTCTTCTAATTGTTTCTTCAATCTTACAACTGTCTTTTCACAACTACCCAATTCACTTCTTAGTTTTATATGTGTGTCTTTGAGCTTGCTATTTTCAATCTCAACATGCTTCAATTTTTTAAGATTCTCATCTTCTTGTTGAATAATTTTTGCTTCATGGTTTCCTTCTTCTTCATTGGACTTTTCTTCTTCAATGTCATTTCTTTCAATCCTTAGATGAGGACATTCAAATTCAACATGTCCTACTCATTCACAATTAAAGCAAAAGAACTCGCCTCTATTTGCTTCTTTGAAATCTGAGATGTTGTAATTTGCTTCAACTTCTTATTCTTCTTTTGCTTCTTCCCTTGCGTAAAGGTATTGTAGGTTGTCCCAAATCTCTTTTGATTATGCACATCATCCCACCATGGATTTCACTAGATCTATCAATCCATCCAGGATGGTATCTATTGCCAGTTTGTTGTTCCTTTTTGCTTCCTTTTGAGCTACAATCTTTGGTTTCTTCAAAGAATTGTATCCCGAAGAAACTGAGAACCAAACATCTTCCCCAAGATCTTTCAAGTAAGTTTCCATTCTATTACTCCAGTATTCAAAATTTCTTCCATCAAATGGTGGAATCCCATTTGGAATTTTGTCTTCAATTTCTTCTTAGGATCTTCCTTCTAGTGGTTAAACTGTACTAAAGGTAACCCACTCTGATACCAATTGTTGATACTGAGAGGGGGGTGAATCAGTATAAAGTAATATTTTCAAACATTTTCAACTTATACTTCAACCATTCAATTATATCCAATGAACAATGAACAATAATATAAGAGTTACACCAATACACCATGCACAATATATGAGAAATAAATAATAGTTATTGTTCAAGGGACGTAATGACTTCCAAAGGTAGCTACAGCTTCCAAATGTAGAGGGAGAGATAAACCTACAAGAGGAAGATACAATCCTCCAATATAAAGAGATATTTGAACTCTCCATACTTTTCCCTTCCTTCCACCCAAGAATATACGAGAGATAATAAAACTTTACATTAAATTATCACCATCAACCAACCATCACATAGAGCCTGATAATGCTTCCTAAGACTTCTTCAACTTTTGTAATTATTCAATTCTTGGAATACTCTGATCCTAAAGATAATATTATTCAATTTATTCTATGAATATCCTCCAAGTTTCACTCCTTGAATCCTCCCCAAAAAGAAGTTATAGGAAGAATTGTAGACTTCATTCAATTCTGGTTTATTCACGAGAGAAAACTTGTACAGAATACCCCACGCTCAATATTTAACATTAGATTCTGAAACTCGCACAAAAGAAACTAAATTCTGTAATATTTCAAATTAAATTGGTCCCACTTCATTTCAATTCTCTATGAAGAAGTTCTGATTGTTGTACCCAGAACACAAGTTTATTGACTAGCTTCAGGACTGGTCAAAAACCCTATCTTCCACAGAATGTATATCCATAATTATAGCAAATAAAGAGATGAAAATTTTCCCATAGGTACCTTGATATGTCTTCTCAATTCCATAGCAATTTCACCATCTAACTCATTCTAGAAATTTTTTTATAGAAAAAATGGTAAGATGACCTAAAAATAACATACCTTAGAACACATCACCAAAAGACTTCATCCTCCCTTGAAAACTGGCATTCTTTACTTATGATTTCCTCTGAAATTCAACTTCTGTATCAAATGAATGTATAATGATATTTATTTATACATCTATGTCACTTCCTTTTAAAATTAGGGCAGACCTGACTCTTTTTTATTTTGTAATTCTTTTCTTTAATTATCTTCAGGGCCTACATGTAATTCCTTCTTCAATTCATTTTGTCATCTTCAAAAAATCATTTCTCCTCAACCATGAGGATCCACATGACGTGCCACATACCATTGGAAACAACATGATGTATACTATCCATCCATGGGTGTTGTATTTACATTTGCATTGTCCTTCATGTCTAAATACCTTGATCAATCTTGCGGTCCAAAACCCGTGACTAGGGTTGACATCAATGACAAAAACCAATATTCCAACATAATCAACATGCAGTAGAACCATAATGTAATACCCCTTTATTATATATTGTATATTTTTATGTGTTTTTCTAGTTGGTCATTTTTGTAAAACACTTCATTTGTGTACTATAAATCTTCTGTAAAGACCACTTTTGTTGTTGCTAATTTGAGGTGTTTGTTGGTTGGTTTATTGATGTGGGTTTGAATCAAAAGATAAGGGTTTGATGCCACATAAATTTATAAAATGTATACAAAAAATTTATATAGAAAGATTGCAACCCAAAATACTCATCCAACTAACCAATGGAACATCTGATTTTGATTTATTAATATCCAAAACTATTACATATATAGAGAAGTATAGAGGTTCAGCTCAAAATTTCTTCCAATTTTGTAGCTCTTTAGATACCAAATCATGCATGTCAAGAGTTATGGTCCTCCACAAAAAATAAATTCAATAAGAATACAACCTCCAATAGTAGAAACTTGACCACAATAAGAAGAAACACTCCCATCTATGAGAGAACTCAACCACAATGAGAAATATATATCCAACAAGAGAAGAAATCATCTCACATAAGAAGTTTCATCCTAGAAACAAGTGAACTCATACTTGGAAATATAAATCAAATCACAACAATAATAACTCATCCCCTTGATGTTTTTGTTTGTGGAGCAGTCGAATTGCAAAGCCAGCTCGATTACAAAACAAGAGAAGGCAACATTAATTGTTGAGAGAACCCATAAACTCCATGGGACCGTTTTTTGATACGTGAAGGCAAATCGATCTAGGGTTTGTTCTCTCGCAGCCATGCCAAGCCAGGGCGAAGGGGAGCTGTTGCCCCCTCCCTCCCCAACCACGTCCTTTAGGAAGCTAATAGCAACTTGCAGAAAGAATGCACCCCAAGCAGAAGCACAAAGTTTTGTGAAAAAAATGGATGACGTCCCAGAGATCAATCTCCCCCCGAAACAACCAATGAAGGTAGCAATATCCCTTTTAGACCGAGGGCTGGTAGGTCAGTTCATGGGCCTCTGGCCCTCAGCCCGAACAATAGACAATTGGATCCAAAGGAACTGGCGGCCATTAATAAAAAATAGTGTAACTTGCTACGCGGTTGGAAGAGGTTACTATATTTTCAAATTTATCTCCCAGGAGGACCGCGATCTAATCTTCAGGAACGGCCCATACTTCATGGGTACACAGGGCCTTTATCTGAACCAATGGACTCCAAACTTCAACCCAGCTTCGGAAGTGCCAAAAGACGTCCCGGTCTGGGTCAGACTCCCAAATCTGCCAATCCACTGCTGGAACTCCTCGTCGCTACAATCTATTGGGAACGGACTAGGGCACTACATTGACA
>ML814583.1:29920-46399 GCA_009831015.1 Picea engelmannii | reverse complement strand
ATGGAGGAGAGGGTGGTGGAGAAGCACCATTCCCTCCATTTCTGTCTGGAGTTTTGTCACCACCGCTTCCCTTATGCATTGAAGGGATGGAGCCTTCACCTTGCGACACTATGTTCCTTTCCATCAAGATCTTCATCATCTCTCTCATCTCCATGACAGCCTTTATGAGATCTTCATCTTCTGCAGGAACACGTTCATGACTTTCTGCATGAGCCATGCTTGGTGAATGCCTCTCTAAAACTTGCGGTGAATGAATATGCTTCCTCCTTGTCGGATGAAAACTTGGCTCCACAATTTGACCTTCTCCTCTTGTGAGTTTCAACCTTGTGAGCATCAGAAAAAAAACTTGCAAACAATCAAGTCTTCAAAAACCAGTGCTTTGATACCAACTTGATCTAAAAATGAAGAAGACTTGAAAAACTTGAAAATTATTGCAAGTAAATGTTATGTGTTTAAAGAAAATGGATCAGTTTGCAACACATAAATTATAGGATTACTTATGCAAAATACACATAGACAGCAGCATAATCAATGAACATAAGCACATAAACATAACAATTTGATAAAGGAGTTCACCCCTCTCTTGGGCTACATCTCTTGGTCCAGCTTCCAATGGATCATTATTATTAATTTCTCAAAGTGTTAAAAAACATGTCTTACAATGCTCAAACTGACAAACAGACTGCTCCAATGGATTCAGAGCGTCCAAAAACCCCTGTCTGGGCTCTTTCGGCACCTCAATCGGTCAAAAAATGAAGAAGTTAGGCCTCCTGGAAGTCTCTTCTTCAAGCTTGTTGTCTCTGCATCTACGAATTGCACCCTTGTTGTTTGAACCTAGCACAAATGCAATAAATAGCATGAAAACCTAGCACCAGGCGCAACTGCGCCAACGGTGCAAACCATAGGACGGTTAAGGGTGCGCCAGCCCCTAACCGCCTAGCACCTCGGGCATATGGGTCATAACATGACCTCGCGCTATAATAAAAGGGCTCCGTTTTAATACCAAATAAAGTAATGACACATGGAGGGTCGGTTTTTAAACCGTGTAAACCACTTTTAAACAAATCTCGCGTGCATATAACAAAGGTCACATGGCATATACAAAGACCACGGGCTATGGTTTTAAACCCCGCGCCAACCGTTAAGTGCATAGTATATATGGTATGGACATATGGAAAAACAAATGACCGCGGGTCGGGGCTAAGCCCCGGCCCGACCCCCCGCCAACGGTTACAAACTTTGACTTTAAATATAAATAAACTCACATACATGTTAAGTAACAACCAATGGTCCGTTGGTCAGACGGTCTTTGCAAAGGCATAATGTGGAGGGGAGGTCTAGGGGTCGAACCCCATGGACTCCAATACATTTTGCATATAACAATCAACCAATACCGGGGTGCCACGTGGTAGCCCATGATTGGGCCACGTGGCACCCAATCATTGACCAGAAAACTACCACGTGTCGACACATCATTCGCCTTCAAAAACCAATCAGAATCTGCCACGTCATCATATGCCACATCATCGTACGGTCATACGGCCCTGCCACGTCAGCCTGTATGGACTGTACAATCAACATTTTTTTTTTGCATGTTTGACTTTATGAACATATTGCAATATCTCTCGCTCCCAACGTTTGTTTGAGACAAAACGAGTTGCGTTGGGTTCGCAACAACGAGGCCTACGCTCTCATCCAGTTTGAAGCAATTCCGAGCACTTTTAATTTTTGAGCAAAATTTGATCCCTTTCTCAATTGTAGGAGTTGAAAATGCAATTGAAGGAATTCTTGGACTTGGGACTTATACGTCCAAGTGTGTCGCCTTGGGGTGCACCATTTATTTTTTGTGAGAAAGAAGGATGGATCGCGTAGATTTTGTATTGACTATCGTCAATTAAACAAAGCATTGATCAAGAAACAATATCCGTTGCCCATAATAGATGATTTGTTTGATGCGATGAAGGGAGAAATGGTGTTTTTTAAGATTTTTTTTAGATAAATAGATCACCAATTACAGATTAAGGAATAAGATATCCCTAAGACCACATTTAAGACGATATTCAAACACTATGAGTTTACCTTTTTACCATTCAGACTACTGAATGCCCCAGGGGTATTCATGAGTTTGATGAATGGGGTGTTTTGTAAATACTTGGACAAGTTTGTTCAAGTATTTATTGATGACATATTGATTTATTCTTGGATGAAAGAAGAGGATGACGAACATTTAAGATTGGTCCTACAATGTCTACGAGAAAACAAATTGTAAGGGAAACTATCGAAATTTTATTTTTACCAATCGAAGATTGATTACTTGGGACATATCATATATGTTGAAGGTATCATTGTGGATCCAATGAAATTAGAGGATATTATGGAATGGAAAGCACCAACAAATATACAAGAAGTACGTGACTTTATGATTTTAGTATGATATTACCAATCAGTTATTGAAATTTTTTCAAAGATATCAAATACGATCACGGAATTGCAAAAGAAAAACAAGAAGTTCATTTGGACATAGAAATGCATGGAATCATTTAAAAAACTTAAAGAGTTGTTCAAAACAACACCAATACTGAAAGTCCCTCACATGGAAAAGTAATTCTTGGTATGCACAAACGTATCCAAGGAAGTTTTAGGCGGAGTTTTGATGCAAGTCGATCGAGTGATCGCTTACATTTAAAGGAAATTGAGAAAACATGAAGAGAACTACGCAACACATGACATGGATTTATTAGAAATTGTATATTCCTTGAGATTTTGGAGGCATTATCTGTTTGGACAAAAAAATGAATTATAGACAGATCACTATGGATTGTATCATATATTTACATAGAGTGGCTTGAACGCGCGACAAAGGCGCTGGTCATAATTACTTAGCAAATACGACTTTGAGATTAATTACATTAAATGAACGATGAAAACAATGGCATATACATTGAGTTGGAGACCATGCAAATTCTCAGTAATACCTCTTAAGATGAATCTGTGAGAAAATAATCTAACGTTACAGATAGACGATGACTGGTATAAAGAAGTTAAGAACAATATTGGATGGAATACCATGATGGTACCAAAGTTAGAAGCTTATTATTTAAACAAAGATGGACTGTTGAGGTCTAACGAAAGAATTATGTGCCTCCTAATGAGGAATTAAGGAGTTTGATATTAAGTGAAGTGCATCAAGTAGTGCACATGGCTCATCTAGGAGTCATGAATATGAAGGTAGAACTTAACCCTTTATTCTTCTAGAATGGATTGAAAGAAGACATAGTTAGTTACATGGAGAGATGTCTAGAATGTCAACAAGTGAAGGCTGAATATAGACATCCAACAAGATTTTTACAGGCACATGTTATTCCAGAATCGAAATGGGAGGTCATTTCGATGGAATTTATCGTTGGATTGCCACTGATGGGAAGGTGGCATGATTCAATTTTAGTTGTAGTGGACACACTGACGAAGAGTGCACACTTTATTCTAGTACGTAGAAGTATCAGGAGTTAGAAACTATGAGAGTATTTTTCAACAATATTGTGAGATTACATGGAGTACCAAGAAGGATCATATCTGATCGAGGATCGGTGTTTACAAGATGGTTTTGGACCAGATTCCAAGAATCTTTGGGAACACAGTTGAATTTAAGTACAATGTATCACCCTGAAACACTGGAAAAGAAGAGAGACGAACCACATTTTAGAGGATATGTTGAATATGCATGTAATGGATCAATAAAACTGTTGGGAATATGTAATGTACCCCAAATTTCCAAAATAAAATAAACAAAAATAGGGGGCATTAAAGTCCCTTGAATCTAGAACATTGTTTTGCAACACAGAGATAATCCATTATATATATCTTATTCCTTTAATGTATGCATAACATTTTTACTTATTTTTTATTTTTCATTATCCCTCTTAAAGGTTGAAGGAGATTTAAACTTCACTTGTCTCTTACTATTATATTTCATTATAGTGTCGTTGTTGGATTATGAATCACACACTTTTTGGTATTAAAGAGTTGGTGACCATGACTTTCATAACCCTTATAAAATCCACTAAGTCTATGTCAATACATTATATCACGTAATAGACTATCATTAATCATATATTGTCCACTTCTACTTAATCTCCTAGCTCCGATAAACAATATAGAGTATATACTATATATGATTATATAGACTATCCATAACATTATATTTGTTTATCATATAGACTATCATATAGATACCATAACAATATATTGTTTATCATATAGAGTATCCACAATAACACACGAATTTATCATAATGTAGTGAAATATTTAAACAAGAGGTGAGAACGATATACCTATACTAAAACATTAGTAACCCTACCCACCTATTAACATAGTTTCCTCGTTATAGGGTTAATGCTAGGATAAAACATGACTCAACAATTAAGTGGTTCAAAAATGGTTTTATGGTGGATGACAGGTCAGGTCTGAGCCTACTCCATGCTAGCCTGTAAGAATTTACTCCTAGCCTGGTCCATTAATAGTGAAGCATGTCCCATACCTTCCAGAATTGACTCTTAGGCGAAAACAACCAACATAGGCTTGCCACCTCCCTTGAATTCAAATTGATGTGGTAAGGGTGTGTACCAGCCACTTTTAGTCCTCTAGCGAGGACCTCTAGGTAACATGTGTTCATCGTTCTTGCCCCCTTTAGTCATGTAACACAAGTTTTTATCTACGTTGTAATACAACCGATGCATTTGGTGAGGTTCCTCTCTCATGAGTGATAGAAAGAGGAAATGCATACCCGAGTTTCTCTATGTGCAAAGGTGAGTAAAGTATTTTGTTTCTTATGTTCTCTATGAGAAGTATTTTGTAATGTACTCTATGTTTGGTGCAAATGTAATTAGCTGAGAGCTTAAAGTAACAGACCTCATATTTTCTTTTCTTTGTTTGAGGGTTATTTTTTTTTCCTCTCAGTTGGCTATTAGTTTTTAAGCCTATACTCGTTACAGTCCTTTTGCCAATTGGACCATGGGCCAAATCATGTTAAAATTTAAACCTTGGTCTTTCTCGTTTCATTGTTATAAGACTATTATTCCTATACTCTGGAATTCGTCCAAAGATCCCAAGACTTGCTACGTTGATTGATATTATTCAGACTTGACTATGGTTGGAATATGTAGGAAGGTTTCGTATTTACATTTTTTGTATATAAATAGAATTATTAACATTATTTTATTCATTTGAAACAACATTTGCTTCCATCCTCTGTTTGTAAAACAATTTCTCCACGGGGAAGAATTGTGGATTATCTCATGGTGACCTCGACAACATCCTTCGATTGATCTATAATTATGAATTTAGATGTTTATGAAAGGCCTTGCCTATGTCAACCACTTTGCACTAGAAAAATAGATGGTATCAATGGTTAATCAACCATTGAATCAAAATTTGTAGGGTTTGAACACATATTTTCACAGTTAGATTATAACCTACGGATTTGGTTCTTATTGTAAGTTTCTATGCACTCCAACTTTCATATTTTACCATTATGTAATGTTGTTTAGATTTAATCATTCATCTGTTGTGATTACACTCAGGTCACATCTTGTGCGCCTATATGAATGCTTATAAATTTTAATAATTGCCTCACTGTGACCGTTAACCTAAATCAGAAATTCCACTGTGTGATTTCGAGGATTTAAATTGGTAGTTCTTGTTTAATTGTTATCCTTGCCACAATCAACTCCTTTTGTTTATTTGGTCCTCTGTACAAGGTTTGGAGATTACTATCATGTTATTTTTGTTTGATTAATCTATGCATGGTTTATTTCGATGATAATTGGTTTCACTTCTTTTCTTACTGTTGCTTCCTCTATTTTACAAATGAAAATTCTATGCAGGAATATATGAAATTAATGATGGGCCCCTTCTCTTTTGCAAGGATACCCATCAGTCAGTTCTAGGTCCACTCTTCCTCCTCCTAGGTCATGGACATATTGTCTCATAAGGAACGAAAGGCGATCTAGATTTTCATCGTGCCTCAAGCTAAGTATTGTCCTTGACTTATTCTTATTGTTTGATTTCCATAGAATTAAAATGATAGCACAATTTAGTAAACCCTCATTTTACTTCCTTTTTAGGTTGTGTAAGTTGGTGTAATCAGATGAAGGAAGAGTCATACCTTGATAGGTATTCGAGTTCGATGTCCTTCCTTGACCGATCCATGTCCGCATTACTTCGATTACATACAGATTATGTGTATACTTCTTACAGATCTCTTTACAATACAAGAGGTTGTGGAGTCTTTGGTCTATGGTACTCCAACTGTAATATTTGAACAATGATCGATTGAATACAATGTATTATTTTGCAAGATACTATGTATTATACTTAATCACTATATTTTTGAGGTAATAACAAATGTATTCAGACTAGAATTCTTTCTATATATTCTTTGCGGTGTTTATGTATATACAAATTTGAGTAGAAATTCAAAATATATATAATCAAATGGTCAATAGGAACATAAAAATAATTCTACCATTTCTTTATGTATGAGCACACACATACACAGATATTTTTATATATAGGTGCTTATACATAAAGAAATAACATAACTATTTTTATGCTGCTATTGGCCATTGAATATCGTTGTGTATATATATATATATATATATATATATATACAACGATATTCAATGGCCAATAGCAGCATAAAAATAGTTATGCACCACCATCACATTTCAAACAACCAATATTTCACTTATCATACAGTCCCTTAAGAATTGATTTCACTTATGTATACACAATCTATCATATTCCGAACAAATGATAACCATAAATATAACATTGAAAAAAGAATACAATATGAGATACATATCTGAAACCTGATTCTAGAATACAAATGGAACAACCACGTTCCACCCAACCATAGAATAGAACAACCAAGTTCACTTGTCCTGCTCACCCCCTAGCCTGATCATGAGTCCATAAGGGAAAATTGAATACATATATGAGTTCACTTGTCTTCGAACAATTTATTTCGAAAAACATCAAATTTAATATATGTAGGTAGTTTTGTCATTACTATTGACTTTCACAAGTCTTACGTTTACCATCTTATTGATACAACCACAATATCATGTAGAAATGACTTTACCTTTGAATTACTCCATGATATACAACAATCACATATATAAAAGTTAAAGGATAACTTGACTATACCCTAGTCTCCTAGTTAATACCATTCCTATTCACTAGAGAAAGTATAAAGGATTAACATTTAAATTATTATAAACACCAACTACCATTACCACCATCTCTATGCAAAAACATTACCTTACACCTTATAGGGATCATATGCGAAATCTGATTCAAAGCATATGAATCCCCTTTATCGAATACATCGTAGACTTTAATATAAGGGTGGCTCTACTTATAAAACTGTCTAAAGTAATAAATCTTTGTGGTAAGGTTTCTATGGTTAAAACTCCAACCACTATTACACCACTATTACCACGGGACTAGTAATATGGTTAACGGTTGGCATCGTTATGAAGCCCAATGATACCAGTTATCCATCCCAAGCTCAGTAACATAATTGAACAAGAAGGTAAGACCTTAACTAAACGAGAGATGGGTGTGGCTAAAGGGTATAGTCATAACCCTAACTTAACTGGCCTCACACTCTATAATAACTCGTTATGAATTCGAATAAAGGAATGTTAGTCGTTGATTGAAACCTGTGTCTAACCCATTAATGGGTACCTACAAAAGTACCTCCTGAGAACTGTCGCTCGACCACTGTGTCCAATACAAACCGACCACCTC
The DNA here is from genome assembly GCA_009831015.1 of Picea engelmannii. Classification (NCBI taxonomy): domain Eukaryota; kingdom Viridiplantae; phylum Streptophyta; class Pinopsida; order Pinales; family Pinaceae; genus Picea; species Picea engelmannii. Next base: position 38,587 of record ML814583.1, on the reverse strand, counting down.
CATCATTTTCACATGGCATTGTACTAATTTCTTAGCCCTCACTAAAATTCTCTGGAGAAGCCGAGGTAAGCCATTGTGACACTTCTCTCCAGGGATGTCAAGTGTTTTTCTCTACGAGTTATTCATTCCTCTGTTACTGGTTAGCAACAATGGCATTCCAGTCTTGAAATAACGATGGAAGAGGCTTCAGGCGGTCTAGTGCTCCTATTGCACATGAAAAGGTAATTTCTCGCATCCTGTAACTTAGACATGCATCACATTGGCACTGTATTAGGTTACTGCTTCTATATATATTTACATCTTGGCCCGCTCCTATGGGTTTTTAATTTGTTGAACTAGGGTTTATAAGGTTCCCTAAATGTTAGCAGTTCCCTGATTGTCTCATTGTGTTAATGCACCTCCTCCTACAAGAAATGTTGTAATATTAATCCAGTTCTCAGTCTTTAAGGGTTTTCGTTTATTTTTATTGAATTATCCCTAAATCTTCGGCCTCATTCCAATAGAGATATCATACCTCTATAACCAGTAAGTTTGTTCTGTAATGTCTGGTGGTACTAATAATATGACTAAGGAATCTGCGGGTATACCATTTACCCGTGTAATTATTTTTGTGCATTGTGACTTGGTTATTATTATGTTTGAGTCATACGCACAAGTTGAAGGATAGAACCCCATGCATCGTGTGTTACCTGCTATTTTCCCCAAACTAGTTGTTGGGTAAGCCTCAGCCTACTCTCTATAATAAAATACCCTTGATGTAGTGTCGTAAGGTAAAAACTCTGCGGTTGATTATCACGTAAAAATTATCTCTGTGTACTGTGAAACGTAAGCATATGTATACATACATTAGTGATCCTCTGTCTGAGAAGTCTGTGTTTACTCTTAGTTTAAAATAGAGTTTATTGGGTTCTTAAAAATTCCATTCATAAAAGTATTAAGGGTTTTGTCGGCAAGGTCATGACCTCGATATTCTCCTTATCACCTATACTTTCATTTTTATTTAAGTTGTTCATGACATACCTCTCACCCAAGAACACCTTGGTTAAACCTTTGCCTGGGTTACTACAGTCACTCCTAGGTCTACTTATGGTGTTCACTGTAGGTATAAGTTGTATATTTATTATTCATGTTTTATTATTTGATATGTCTTCTAGATTCGAAAAGAGGCAAGATAGAATGAGTCCCCGAACTATCGGCTCTTGAAATAAAATACACATCCGATACTTACTGTGAATTATTTCGCCTTCGATTTACACGATGTGTAGTCGTAAAACATTTTCAGTGTGTGCAGTAAGGTTTTCTTACTCATGTGTAAAGTGTAGTATTTTTTTTGTGGGACTTACTCTTATTCTATTCTCATTTCTCATACATGTACATGAATTGTTAAAGTCATAAGACTTCCACTGTGTGTAAATATTCTAGAATTTAAACATATTTAAAAGATTTACCCTAAGTTCTTTGTTCTAGAATTCTGTGTTTGAACTTGTCTATCTGCACTTCTTCCGCGTAAAGAAAAAATAGTAATTGAAGTACCTAGAACTCCGTCAAATTCCCTTCCATTGGATAGATTGTCTTTGACTGAAATGAAGGGTTGCAGTAGGTTCGAAAAATGTATCTTAGGTTTTGTTTATGCTTGTCTTCTTGTCTGAGTCATTTTTTATTAGCAATTTGTAAGTTTGATAACTATGGAAGAAGTGTCCCGCAACCTTATCTGTAGTCCCTAAATAGGCAATAAACACCTATGTGGGACATGCAACTATATTGTGTGAAATTTATTATTCTGGTTATGAAAAATATTAAATGTTTAGCAATTTTCTATTTTCTTGTTTACATTCTGGAGCATTCAGTTAATTCTTTCGGTTACACAACTAATAATGGGACTCTTGTTTCCTTGCGAGGATACCCATCAATCATTTTCGGGTCCACTCCTCCCCTTCGTACTATGGACATATCGCTTCAATAACACCGATGGGGAAATGCACCCATGCCAACCACAAGCTAAGTACTATTTGTTTTTGAATATTCAATATTTAATTTCGCTGATTTTCTTAACATTGTTTATTAATTCTCGATTTTCCCCTTGCAAGATTTAATCTCTCTCAGGAAACAGATCCAAGAGATCGCCTTACTCGAAAGGTATTCGAGTTCCAAACAAATCTAGGAGTTTGATTTTAAAATTCCAAGGTTTCGTTTATTAGTGGTACATGGTTTTCACCCTAGTGTACTCTATTGTGATAATTTTGAACGAGGGTTCCATGGATAAACTGGTTACTTGTATTTTAATTCTTTAATGGAGTAAACAGATTGTAAAGGAAACTATATATTGAATATGATTCCATGATTAAACAACTATGATAGCATGTGTTATGTAGAATATTGAATCTATTATTGTATATGGACCATCACATATATAAAATGTAATTTATCTTTAAAAAGGAGGATTTTTATTTACTTCATATGTGTTCTAAGGTACTTGTATAGAGGCTGATATGGTATAATGCATGTATATTTATGTACATAAATACATCTATATGGTTATATTGAAATACACACAGTAATCTTCTGTTTAAGCACGTATTCACTTATAATTGTTTCTAGAATACAAACAACAGTTTTAACATTCTTTATGCCTAGTCCACATATACATATATTACTATTTATGCATATATATGCGTAACTCAACTTCATTAACAGTTAAAAATTCACAATGGATTTCTTATATTTACTCAATGAATATAATCAACCTGTAAGGAAGTTATCCTATAACCATTTCATTCTATCATCTATTAACTAACAGGTAAAATCATGAAGATGGGTTACACTTTTGCTTGTTTTATGAGAAAAAAAACTGTATTTTCACAAGCTATTCAACTTCCGGCATACAAAAGTATTTTTTTTATTTATAATTTCACTTTACAGTAAAAAAAAAACTTGTGAAGAATTGTGTTAGCGTTCCAATGACTATTTTTTAATTTTTTTTTATCACAAATTGATATGTCAATTTGACAATTCTTTAACAGTATGTTCCTTAAACATGAAATGAATGATAATGAGTTACTTATTTATACAACAATGTATATATTATTAAACTTATGTTTTTAAGAAACAAAATATACTGCAACAATCTACAAAGACTCTATTTTATTATGACTATAATTTTGAATCTAACGGATGAATATTATAATTTCTATAATTTTTTTAAGTTGAACAAGATGAAAACGTTGCAGATTTTAAACACATGTTTTTCTACACATTGTATCTATCTTAATTTTTACTTAAAAATAAAATCTAAATATACCCTTTTGAAAAGAATAGTTTAAGGATTATGAATATATTTTTTTCCAAATTTTTCACTGTACATTTTTAGAGATACCGATATTTCATTTCACTGAATCATAATGTCTGCTGAAAATATTATGTAGTGATTTTTTAGATAAAAATAAAGAAAATGAAAACAAATTATAGGAATTGAAAGTAGATTCAATTTTGGAAATGCTGGTGTCAATTTCAAAACCAAATTCTCAGTATTTGCAAGAGTTTGCAACCTTCAAAGTTCAGTTAAGCTTGGGGAAATACTCTGGTTTTAGTTTTTAGTCCCAATTTCCTTTTTTCAGCCGAAATAATATTTCGGCCAAAAAAATAATATTTCGGCCGAAAGAATAAAATCTAACGGAAACCATCAAAACTGAATGGTTTCCAAAGTTTTCAGCCGAAAGACTGTCGAACGAATTCCTTCCGTCAGAAAAAATGAAACAACACGTCGTATTGTTTCCTTTTGCACCAAATTGTATAAATAGGCTTTCGACCGAACACATTTAACACAATTCATCGGATGGATAAACATATATAAGCTCAAGGATAGGGATTTCAAAGCATTTCTATTACTGATTGCAGTTGTATTATTTTCTTTCTTTATTTCTTCCATCTGTTCCATAGGCTTAATCAGAGGATCGATATCAATACATGGTGGTTTTCTAGAGCACTTAAACAAAGTTTCGAATCATCTTTTTGGTTTTTGTTGAATAAGGTTATTGATGTTTGTTCAAGTTTTTATTGGAATAACAATTTATATGTTGAAAGATAAATGTTGATCATTTTTTCAAGGTGATGTCTTTGTTGAACATATCTTTTACAGATAACTATAAAATTCATGGGAAACAAAAATTTGTGCAAGAGAAAATATGATCGCACTCGAGATGATACTCGCCAAATAGAACAAAGGAAACAACTTTATCAGAGAAAGAAACAAGAACGTGCAAATATTGAAGAAAGAAATAATGATAATTTCAATAGAGATTTTCCACAAGAAGAAGTTCAACCAGGTATGCATGCACATATGATGATCGAGCACACGACATGACGCAACCGCACTCACTCGGAGCACGACCGCTCTCGCCAGGACCTCCTTTCTCTATCGGCCCGAAGAAAGTCAAATGTTCTTCCTACCCCTTATCGGGATCTTCTTTACCCACAGATCTTTCCACGCAACTCCCCCACTTTTGATCTATCGGAGAATCGCAACCTCGCGCTTCACGAGTTCTATGTTTATCTTTTGGGCCCTCGAATCCCCGAGACCCGAGACCCGAGGTCAGTCAACGCTGACTTTCCTTTCGCCTCTAAGGGAACTTCGCGCTATCGCGACCTCGCCACTCACGAGTCCTAGCACTCGGTTCTCTGACTTCCAAGTCCCGAGATGTCGAAGTGTCGATATTCCCCCCCCTGTCGCGAACTCGCTATCTCGCACCTCACGACTTGAACCTTCCAAATATTGGGCTTCTAACTCACGAGCCCCGAACTTGCGATATTCTGCCACCTGTCTTCCACTACTCCCTGTGGCCCACACTTCTTACATCACTATCGGACTGTTGCCTATCGTGACTTCGTGAATTTTGCTTCCCAATTTTGGAGTCTTACCTTGCGGACTCTCGATATGCCGATCCACGAGTATAACCAACGCCCCTCGTGATTCCGATCGACGGCTTCTGCTCCTTTTTGAACCTCGAACCTCTTGGCCTACGCTGTAACCTCCTCGCGCCTCTGCACGATCCAACGGTCCACAGTGTCTCGCGAGATCGCCTCGGAGACTTTCGTCCGTCCATCCTTCCTATGATAATTCTGCGAGATGAGACAACTTATCTTCTCCACGAAGACTCGTCCACCTGCATGCAAGTTTCAATACTTGCTCGAATCCTTCAAGAACAACTTTTCCCTGTGCAATTCCTTCAACGAATTGAAGGTCTATTTTCCCTAAACTTTTCCAAGTCTTAAACTTTCTTGGAACTTCTTCTGCACGCACTCCTTGCGGAAAATCTCCAACAACTCTCAAGTGTTGAAGCCTTCGACTCTGTGCACTCCTGCAGCAACAGTCTTACTTCCCTTTGCTCAAAATCGCAACTCTGAGACTTCTCCTGGCCTGCGCACTCCTTGCACCGCTCTGTGCCTATCTGCACTTCTGGGAACTTAGAACAAAAGTTTCTTCTATCTGAACCCTATAGTCACGCACTCCTTGCAGACAATTCAACTGCACTCCTTGCAGGAATCCTCTGGCTCAAGATAGAGAACAATTGAAACTAACTCCTGGTTCTCACAGACTTCATATCAACCATGAAATCACATACACAACATATAAAAACAAATGCATGACAAGAAACAAATACTCATAAGCACAACAACATGCACAGAGAAATAACACATAACCATGAGTTTGAATCAAAGTTTTCTTCTATTAATTCAATGCCTGTACATGGGTGTTCTTCATACAATCTCTGCTTGCGCTCCTGCTCTCTTTCTCAGAATGCTTCCTCAATAATATTACAATGTACAAAGGAGGGTGTCTATATCCGGTTTCCCTCTTGAATTCAAAGCTATCAAATCTACAATAAATTTCCTATCTAATAGCATTAAAACTATTAAATGCCTTCCTATCTACTAAGGACGAGAGCTATCCGCTCATGGTCCCCTTTACAATACAAGTGTGCTTCATTAAGTCCATACATTAATGTTTGGCGCAACAATATCAAAGTGTTTCTCAAAATGTGTGCTGGCGCTGCCCAACTGTCTTCCGCTCCACGTTGGCTCGCTTGATGTGTGAGCGATGCTCCTGCATCACGACACACATTGGGACTGTATTCAGAAAGTACAAAATTCAAAGTATAGAATTCATATTTAAAATATTGTAAATAATATAATTGATTGTAATTACAATTTGATGTTTTTCAAAAAACATAAATAGATTTGTCTCATAATGTCGAAGAAGACGTTGAAACCGAAATTGAAGCAGAAGACGTTGAAACTGAAATTGAATTAGAAGACAAATCACCTATAGGTACGTACATAAATTTAGATTAATACAAGATGAACACTCAAGTATATATGACATAGTGAATTTGTGTTCGGGTTATGTTTTTCAATATAAACTTTAAATTGAAATATGTAGGAGAATCTATCAACATTGATGATGAAATATTAGAAAATGTTGATACTGACAAATTTGGGAAGAAAAAAGCTAAGCATTATATAAGATATCAAACTAAGAATATATATAATACTTTTTTCAAAGATGAATCAGTAACAGTACAGGCTCAACTTTTACTTTGTCTATTGAAGCCAAAAAAGTTAAAAGAATCTACATCATTATTGGGTATTCAAAAGTCAACAAAGAATACAAAGGTGCAACATAATGTCTTTAACAATATAACTAGTGTATTAAAATCTTTTGGAAAATCTCGAAAAGAAGATGTCTGTGTTGCACGTAAAACGTTACAAACAACAATTGTTTCAGGAAGCAATATAAAAGATTGTTTGACACTACACATGGCAAAAACGATGGGAACGTTAAGAAAAAGATTGCACAAACATAGAAAATTTTGTTTCCAAATAGATGTAAATGATGAATTGGCTTGTTGGACAGTGATTTCTAGACAACCATACAAAGATAGACTTGCAGAAAATGTTAAAGAATTGGCCCATAATTGTTGGTTGGAAGAATCTTGTGTTTCACCACATACAAGGGATGTGTTGCGATGAAAAATAGCATGAAATCAATATGAAGAACATCCAAAACATATATTTCCAATGACACAAATAGAGTTGTTTAATAAGTTCAAAGAAGAGCACAAAGAAGTTAAAATTTCCATCAATACATTTGTGCAACAAAAACCATGGTTTGTTAGACCCATCACTATTCATGACACATGTTGTTGTCATTATCATGTGGAGTTTGAGTTGTATTATGACATTTTTTTGGATTTTGGTAAAACTTTATGGCCAGGTTCACCTCCTCCTTCCACATTCTGTGTTTTTATATCTGAAATTCTATGTGAAAGAGAAGATGATGATTTATTTTACAAAAACAAATGTGTTGGTGGAAAGAAATGTGATCGTTGTGGAAATCTAAATTTGTTTCATTCAAAGTATCATATTGATATGAATGATCAATTATTTTCTAATATAAGAGTCAATTGGAAGAGATATGAATATATGAGTAACACGACTCAACATTCTTCAAATGTTATTTCCAAAAGGCTTGATTTGAAGGTAGATAAAATATGCTTGATAGAGTTTTTGAAGAAGTTTGAGGAAGAAATCTATAAATACACCAAGCATTCACATAGAGTTCAATGGCAAGATCTACAATTCAAACAATCTCGTGAAGTGTTTCCACCAGGGACAATTTTGTCTATAGTTGATTTTGCAGAGAATTACACATTTGCTACACAAAAAGAAATACAGAGTGAATATTATTATTCTGATCAAGTCATAATATTTGTCCACGTTCTATATATGCATGCTCAATAGAGTCTTCCAGACATAGAAAGAACCAATGACAATCGACATGTTATTAAAGAATATCACTTTTATATAAGTGATGATCGAACACACGACACACATTATGTACAACATTGTTTTGATAAATTTTATGATTCATTGAAAGAACGCAAAATCATATTCGATCGACATTAGATATGATCCGATGGGTGTGCGGTTCAGTTCAAATCTGGACAATCATTCTATTGGTTATGTCGTCTTCATAAAAAATTAAACATTACAGATGGAATTTTTTTGAGATTGGTCATGGAAAAGGAGAGCACGATGGTGCAGGGGCATGTATAAAACAAGCACTTCGAAGGTATCAACTGAACCCTCATGCCAATCGATTTGAATCCACTGAACAAGTTGTTGAATGGTGCAACATGGCACCAAGCCATAAATATAATCCATCAAGGGATGTGCACAGGTGTGTCTATATATAAATGTTACATGTATCTACACAGGATATATAAATTTGAACGTGTTAAAATTTATATTCAATCTTCAATCATTTTCTTGAGAGATTTCAAGTTAACAAGTTCTTGTCTTGTGCAGGTATTTTTGGCATGTTGGAATCGAAGATGTAAATAGATCAATCTCATATGAAGCGAGTACAATACCCAGGACAAGAAAAATACATTTAGTTAAAACAAAACGTTTTCAAAATGGGTTTGCATTTGATAGACGAAATGACTCTTGTTTTTGTCCAATTTGCATAGATGACTCAAAATCCATAGATATTTGCAAGAACGAAAATGTAGGATATGTTAAATCTTGGAGACATAGTGAACTTAATGTAAAAGGGAAAATTCCACTTGCAAACTCAGAGGAGATGGAATCAAGTGAAACTATAGTGTC
>ML814583.1:0-15561 GCA_009831015.1 Picea engelmannii | reverse complement strand
TTGTTTAATTCTTGTTCATACCTTTACTATTTTCTTTCTAACCTTTTGCATTACAGCTGTCATGACTAGAAGAGCCCAACTAGGCATGTAAGTGCTCACTTTTTGCTCACACATCGACGAAAAGAGCACGAACAGCAACGTATGGTTGCGAACAGTGAAAAATATTCACCATAGTAGTCCTCATATACTTTCATATAGTCTTCATAACAAACATCTGAGAGCATCCTGCATAGAAACAATATTATGATAAAAACTGTATCATCTAGGCCAATATTTCACTCATGTCTGTGAAATCTGGAACAGTGTCTTCCCTCAGTATAGAATATCAACAATAATCATCTGGGCCAATCTTTCATTCATGTCTGTGAGATCTGAAAGAATGTCTGCCCTCAATATAGAATATCAACAATGGGCTATCTTCCCCATTCTTCTCAACCAAGGAAGAAGGATTATTTCTTATTTCTGAGCCTGGACCATTTCTCACCCCGGGCCATTCTTCTTACACTAATTAAAGTGTAACCTGGAGAGAATGAGTATGCCCTCAAGAAATGTTTGGACCATTCCTTACCCTGGGCCATTCCTCCAACACTTAACAAAGTGTAACCTAGAGATAATGAGTCTGCCCTAAGGAATGACTATCGTGGACTATTTCCCACCCTAGGCCATTCTTTCGACACTAAACAAAGTGTAACTTGGAGAGAATGAGTCAGCCCTCGAGAAATAATTGTCCCTGATTGCTAAGCCTGGACTATTCCCCACCCTAGGCCATTCCTCTGACACTAAACAAAGTGTAACCTGGAGAGAATGAGTCTGCCCTCGAGGAATAAATGTCCTTGATTGCTGAGCCTGGACTATTCCCCACCCTGAGCCATTCCTCCGACACTAAACAAAGTGTAACCTGGAGAGAATGAGTCTGCCCTCGAGGAATAACTGTCCGAGCCATTCCCCACCCTGGGCCATTCTTCCGACACTAAATTGTAACCTGGAGAGAATGAGTCTGCCCTTGAGGAATGTCTATCCTGCATCAACCTCCAAAACAGATGATTCTTCGAAATTGCTCACAACTGTGAACTTCGAAAGAATGACTACCCGGCGAGGCGAACCATTCTACTTGACCACTACTTAGAGTCACTGCCAAGAAGAATGACTGTCCTAGACCACTCCCCATAATGGGAAGTCATTGTCTATGATACATCAGCAATCAGTCTGCCTCCCATGTTAACTACAATGGGAAGTCACTATCCGTCAAAAATATCAATCCACTTTTCCGAATAGGAAAGCATCTATCCAATCTGGATTATTTTTCAATTACAAAGATAAATAATATTTTCAGTGCTCCCTCCTAACTGGAGAGTTATTTTAATTACAAAAATAAATGTTTGTGTACCTTCTTCTAGTTTGGAGAGTCTTCCCTTCTAGCTAAGAGAGTTATTTACACGAGCTCTAACTTGAGTATGCAAGTTCTTTCATCTTGAATAGAGGCTTTACCAAAATGTATGCTTATTTGCTCATCTGCGGAGATATGCATTGGAGAATCACTTTCTCCTTTCTGGACTTCATCATGGATAATGTAATGCTTGTACTTTAGTCTGGAATACTGTGAAGGCTTCATGTAGATCTGAACAATAGAGTATATCATAGTTGGAGAACTGAAACATATCCATGTGGTACGTTTTCTGTCATTACGAGATCTAATCTTCTGAGTAGTCATCTTGATGTTATAGGAAATCTTCACCACGCTTTTGTTGTGCAGTGGAGGTTCTCCACCAAGTTGTCTTCTTCTTATTTGTATACAAGAGTCTCTTTCTAGTATGTCTCAAAGTCTTGAGATTTCTTTGCATGTGCTCTTTACTCAATTTCTTCTGGAGAACATTCTTTGCATTTATCTGATGTAGAATTCTAACTCATGGATGTTGCGAATGATATAATGACTCATGCAGTGATATGCTTAGTGTACTGGAACAATCAATCATCATAGTCTTCTCCCTCCATATGGGAGAACATGTGGTTCTATATTTTGCAATGCTTTCATTCATAGGTTTTACATACACTGTTCTTCATCACGACTTTCGATTCTTCTGCTTGATTGCTTTTAGTGAGTTCATATTAGGCTGGTAATCTTGTGATTCTTGATACAATGACTGGTTGTTCTGAGTCTTCTTTCTTGGAATCTTCATGTTCTTCTTCATGTTTTTCTTTAGCTCTTGGGTCCATGGAGTTTCTTATATATTTCATGCCCTAGATATTCCACTTCTTACCTTCATCATCGGTTCACGTATCTGGATGGACAACCAGGAATACTTTAAGGCTTCTGAGGAAGTCTTCTTCTACGGTTGAGCTGAACACGTACTGTCTTTCATGACTGCTACCATGGATATATATATATATATATATATATCATCATCATCTTCAATGGATCATAGGATTAGCTCCCTCTTGATCCTTGCTTCATGTATAAGTGCATATAATCTGCTCCCTTCGTCTGACTGAGTCCATGCTTCTGTCTCCTGTCCTTATTGTCTTCTACAATATATAATAGAGTCCACACTTCCACATGCATCCTTATTGTCTTCTACAATATATATAATTGGCTTTCTTGTCTAACAGAATCCATGCTTCTGTCTTGTTGTCTTCTATAGAATTTCATGAGTCTTTTTCCAGTTTCCTTTCGATTGTTGACTTCTTTCTGTCTTTGTTTTTTCCAAGTCTCTTCAAGATTGATTCTGATTTCGGTCTTATCTTGTAATGTCTTCCACATGATTTGTATTTCATCCTTTCATATGTATTATCTAATGATATTCAAACTTGTCTTGTTGTTCTTTCATAGGTATAGTTCTTCTTGGAACATATTATCTTCCAAGAGATAGATATACAAGATATGTACAGAGACGATGCAAGCAAGATATGTACAAGAATATAAGAAGAGTGTCGTTACCTTTTAGTAGAAGAAGTCTCTTCCATCCTGCTTAGTCTTCTTTGCAGGTTCCTTCTCTTCGACAATCGATGCTTTATGTTTCTCCTTCCTTTTCTTTAGCTCAGGACACTGATTCCTGTAGTGACCGTACTTCTGACAGTTGAAACATTGTATTTCTGAAATATATTTTCTTTGTTTTGGCTTCCTTCTTGAATCAAACTTTCTTTTGTCCCTGAAGTTCTTGAATCTTGCTCTGAAGGCTTGATCATCGTGCTTCTTTTGAGGTTTCTCTTTTGCATTGATCCTTGATTCTTCTTGAGCACAACAAGTCCAAAGTTCTTCAAATGTCGTGTACTCCTTCCTTGTGTTCATGCTTGCGGCAAATGCATCCCATGTCTTGCGAGGACCATTGAGTACTATGTTCACCAATTCATTTTCTGAAGTGATCTCTTCAATAGCTTGTAGTTGATATCTTAGCTAGGATATCCTTACAAAGTAGGATGTTATGTTATCGTCATCATTCATCTGCATGTCACGGAGCTCATTCTTCAGACTCATAACTTGTCCAATGTTTCTGACTGAAGAGATTTGTTAGGGCATCGTACATCTTATTTGATGAGTCAAGATGGGAGATGTAGGGTATCAAGTGGTCTTTTTATGGAATCCACTATGATACTCATGGAATTGATGTCAACATCTTTGAACTTCTCCATAGTGTTATTGGATAAATTCGTAAGTGCGAACACAAACCGATCTCCCTAGATCCACCTGGATCTAGAACAAAGCAAGACAGAAGAATACTCTTTCCCTAGATTTTAACTATTGAATGTATTAGGAGGCAAGAACAAGTTACATACCTTATAATCGCTTCCTATGGTCTTTTTTGCTCCCGCTTTGCTTCAGTTCTCTTGTGCAGCCAAGACCAAGACAACACAAACCAACCAAAGTGAAGATAGCACAATCTATTCAACGGTCAATCTATGTATATGATCAAGGAATTATACAATAAAGTGGAAATAGCTTTATGGGAAAGAATCATATTACTGTATCATATTAAATGTGAAAGAGAGATTACAACTATGGCCTTGATGTCGTAAGGTCCCTTCCAACTGTCCTTCGTTCTCCACACACTTTCACTCCAAGAATTCTGAGAGCATAGATCTGATGATATTCACAATCTATCTTGACAAAGCAAATCTCAAAGCCACTCTAACCAAGCCAAAGCTAACAAGATCAAGAACCAACAAAGATAACCCCAGCTAAATTTCTCCATGAGAACTCCTCTCCTTTTATAAGTTGAAGAGGATAAGGTGAGGAGGTTAGGATGATCCCACTAAATCATGAAAGTGAGTAAGATCCAAACCATTCGGATGCCACCTCACCATAGAAGTTTCTCCTTCTAGAAGATTCAAGAAAACACTCATTTTTCCCACATGTAGGCATTCTCGCACCCTAGCTATAGAGAAATCTGCGAACATCTCGCACCCTATCTATAGTGCAACCTGCAAGAATGGGTCATTCTCGCACCCTGCCTATATAGCAACCCGTGAACTTCCTTTTTTATAAGGTTTTTACATAGGAAAATGCAACTTCTTTTCTCAGGAAAAGTTCTTCTCCCTTCTCTCTTTAGGAACTCAGGCCACTGACGCCTCTGAAGGAAACAGATAGGTTTACATCATTAACGATCATAGGGATGAAAAAAATAATGTGTAACACATAGCTGCAACGTTCTGCGGTTCCTTCTCTTCTCCTTCTTTAAACTTTGGCTTCATGAACTTTCCTTTCACAATATCCAGCACTTTATTCTTAGCAAGGATGAGTTCAATCCTTGTATTCCATGCTCTGAAGTTAGAGGCTCCATCTAGCTTGTTCTCAGACTTCATAGAGTTCATCATGGCTTGCTTGACTTGGTCAAACCCTAGATTTGACCGAAAATCCAAACTTCACGCTTTGGCCTTCTGAGTGTACCAGGAGATGCGTTGGGCTAGGGCACACTGATCTATCCAGAGATTAGGTCAATCTCATCACTTAAGGTTCTTCGACAAGAGGTTTAGGGTTTGTGCAACTGCTTCTGCTGGTAACCCTAGTTGCAGTGCTTTTGGAAGCTTCTCCTGCTAGTAACCCTAGTGACAGTTCCTCAACGAGCTCAATATCTACCGGCTATGTTTCCTTCCAGAATTTTAGGCTGATTGAAGAGGTGTGGGCCCATAACCTGTTAGAATATAGAATATGGTGTGCTCATTTTTCCATTGACGATACCCTCGTCACCCAACCACAGGCCGAAGCCTTCCTTTGAGCACCTTAACCTTGACTGAGAATTCTTCCGGAAGAAACCCCTAGGCTAGATAGCCAAATAAAGAGTAGTGCATCTCTCCCTAAGGATAGTGCAACACAAAAGACTGATCAGATAGTTCCAAACCCTAGCCAAGAGATATCCAAGCCAAAACTGAAACTAGTTGTTGTTGCAGCTGCACCTGCAACCCTTCTCCAAACCTGTGCACCAGACTGCAACTGCAGTGCGCACCAACTAGGAAACTGATGCACAGAAATGGCTCTATCTACAACTACTGAGATGCCACAAATGAGAACTGGCGCCCTGTATTTATAGTAATCCTGCCAGTTTATTGGGGCCGACTTCTCCTTCTGGGTATGTGTTTGTTCAGTATATTATTATAATTTCTAGCCGACTTCTTCTCTTGGAGGCTAATAGCCTAATATAAATTATCTTCTTGAGCCGATAAGGATTCTAGGGTTATTAGCCAACTCTTTAGGGTTTCTCTTGCTTTCCAGAGTCTTCTATTCTCGTCAGGTTCACACGTGGGGGTAAATACCTCTCGCAACTGCCATAATATTAACATGTATTACCGCTGCCAATTCTAAGTCGTCAGTGATATAATTTCACTCATGTTCCTTTAGTTTCCGAGACTCATAACAAATAACATGTCCTTCCTGAGTTAGGACACCACCTAGTCCCGCTTTACTTGCATCAACACATACTGTGAAGTCTTTATCTGGGTCTTCTACCTTCAAAATGGGCGCCAATGTCAATAATTATTTCATCTTTTTAAAACTGTCTTGACACTTTTGTGACCAGTTAAACTTGGTCCCTTTCTTTTGTAATGATGTGATAGGATAGGCTATCTTGAAAAATCCTTCTATAAACCTATGGTAATATCTGATGATTCCCATGAATGACCGGATATCTGCTACATCCTTAGGTACTGGCCATTCCATAATGGTTTTTGTCTTCTTCGGGTCTATGACAATGCCTTCTACTGAAATCACATGTCCTAGATATTGTATTTCTTTTTGATAAAAGTCACACTTGTCAAATTTGGCGTACAGTTTGTGTTTTCTCAATGTTTGTAGCACTATCCTTAAGTGTTCATCGTGTTCTTTTTCCATTTTTGAATAGACCAGAATATCATCGATAAATACTACCACGAACTTGTCTAAGTATTGATTGAAAATACTGTTCATCAGGAAAATAAACACGGTTGGTGCGTTAGTGAGTCCAAAAGGTATGACTACAAATTCGTAGTGTCCATATCTTGTTCGAAAAGTTGTTTTGTTTATGTCCTCGTCTTTTATCCTAATTTGATGATAACCGGATCATAAATCCAACTTTGAAAATATCTTGTCCCAACCCACTTGATCGAACAGATCATTTATCCTTGATAAGGGGTATTTGTTCTTAATAGTCATTTTGTTCAGTTGTCTATAATCGATACATAGTATTAGAGTACCATCTTTTTTTTTCACAAAGAGGACTGGTGCTCCCCATGGAGAGACACACGGTTTGATATACTCTTTGTCCAACAATTCCTGTAATTGTATTTTTAATTCTATCAGTTCTGGTAGACTCATTCGGTAGGGTGCTTTTGAGATAGGGGCTGCTCCGGGTAGTAAGTCTATGAAGAAATCTATTTCCCTTCTAGGAGGTAATTCTGGTATCTCATGCACAAACATGTCTCTAAATTCATGTAGGACAACAAAGTCTTCTAACTTGGGTTTGTCTTTTTTTTCTAATAGATTCGTCACTTGGATGGCGTAAACTTGACATCCCTTTCTAATACATTTCTTGAGTTGCATCGCTGAAACTTGTCTAACTGATACATGTTTTGGTATTCCTTGGGCTGTTCTAACAGTGCCAAAATTATCTTTATAGCTAAGTATCTTTGTATAACAGTCTAGTACGGCTTCGTGTTGTTCCAACCAATCCATCCCGATAATCATATCATAAGATCCTAGTGGTAGGATGTTCAGATTGGTCCTTATCTTTTGACCATCTAAGCTGAACTCAAAATTAGAAATAAAGTCAACTACTTTTCTTTTAGTACCTGTCGCTAGTTGTACAAGCCATGATTTTGCATGCTTCAGTTTCTTGAGTTTATTCGACTCTACTACATAAGGAGTAATATAACTTAACATAGCTCCAGGGTCAATTAAAACAGAGATTCGAGTGTCATTGATTTTACCTTCGATTTCTACCACCGAGCACTGGTGGTCAGCTTATCGATCATCTATGGCTGCATTTATCCAATGCAGACTTCTGCCCACGTATACCACTATCGAGGCTTCCTGAAAATTGTGAATAGCAGTTCGGTTGGCTGCATTTAAACGTGGATAGTTCCTCCTTAGATGAGGCTCTCCACACTCCCAACACTTTAGTGGCTCACAAGAGTTGTCCCCAAACTTCTTTGTTCCCAGGTTTACCAATTTACCGCTACCTTGTGTATTTGAATGATTGGAGTGAAAATCCTTCCTTGGGAAACTTTTTGTTGCATTCTGATAAGGAGCTGGTTGGTATCCCTTCTTCCGCTAGTTCATTTGATCTTGCTTCTTATCCTTCCAAGTCTTGGGAAACTCTACCCATTGTTTATACTGATCATAGCACATTCGTGCTTTCCTGAATACTTCACTCAAGGATTTGGAGTTCTCAAACTCAATTCTATCCCGGTAGGCCCGTGGTAAACAGCTTAAGAATCCCTAGATTTTTACCTTATCCTCCTGGATGTACGGTACAAAACTTAGTAGTTCCAAAAATTTATTTATAAGGTCCTCCATCATCATCTGTCTGAGTCATAACTCATAAAATTCTTTCGTCTTCCTTTCATAATAGCTTATAGAAAGGTGTTGTTTCTTGAAATACTTCTTAAAGTCGAACCATTCCAATTGTTTCTCCTTTAGGCCCTTGGCCAATTTTAGGTCCTGCCACCAAATGTTGGCCTTCTCTTTCAAATTGTAGATGGCTATTATGACCTTCATGTTGCTGGAATAGTTGTAGATTTGGAAGTATTTTTTGATGTCCAACAACCATGCCTCAACTTATTCTCCTATCCTAGATTCTCCATCAAAAGTAGCTGGTTTAATCTTTTTAAAGTCTCCTTCAAGATGGTCTCTTTGTTTTCTTTTTTGGTCTGGTAAAGTTTTGTCTTTAGCTGAAGGTGTCCCTTCAGACGAACTGTCTCCTTTTTCTGTTTTCGTACCAAATTCTTGGAGGCCCTTTTGCTGACCTCCTCCTCACAGTTATCATCTTTTGGGATTTTTTTGGTTACTATACTATGAAGCAAGACTTCATTTATCTCTTGTTGTTCCTGCTGTGCCTTTTTCAATTTTTTATTGTCGGCCTTGAAAACCTGTAGTTCAACAATAAGATTCCTCATTGTTTCCAACACCTCCGTGGGTGAGCTTCCATCACTGTTTTGTCTTAGATCTCCAGGGGGTCCTTGCTGTGTATTCCCTTCCATTCTGATTTTTGCACCTTCTTGAGCTGCCATAATCAACACAAAACATAAAATATTTCTATTTGTAACCACAAGATTTATTATTTTTTTCATAAATCAGAATATATACTAAGCAATTAATGTGTCCCTGTTCAGGCCCAGTGTTGTAACTTTTTCTTTGATACCATATGTAGTGAACCTCAAATTCACCATAAAAAAAAAAATCCATGACATAATTCAATTTTGTTTAAGCTTGGAAACTAAGAGAAGATAAGATTCATTCATGTCCATAACGTCATTATTACACCAGTCTAGTTTACTTCAAAGGATCCCTTTTGTTCTCTATGGTTTATGCCATTAAACAATAGTCTAATTACAAAAATTTGAAAACTTAAAGTGTATGATCTCATGGTGAGAAGAACTCTTAGAAAAAAAAAATATCGCGCTAAAAAAAAATTGGTTATTTCTATTCTACCTCTATCTCGGATGAAAATCTTCCATCGATTCTACCAGTCCATTCCTTATAATAATTAGAGTTGTTCCTATAACAAAATTCCTACCATGCTACTACAGTTTTGTAGAAAATAGAGGTCAATCGGGTTTCGACGATTACTAATGTCGAACATCATCACACAACAACTCCCAAATTGAGAAAAAGTGAAAGGAAGGTGGGACTAGCAATTTGGGATTTTGGGGTTCAGGATTTCACGATTTCAAATGCCAAGCATCAATACACCACAACTCTTGAATTATGAAAGGTGAAAAGAATGTGGGATCAACACTTCGGGGTTTCGGGGTTCGGGGTTTCGCTATTCCAAATACCAAACACCAACAAACAACAACTCCTGAATTTCGAAAGGTGAAAGGAAGTGGGACCAACACTTCGGGGTTTCGGGGTTTTTCTATTTCAAATACCAAACATCAACATACCACAACTCCCGAATTTTGAAAGGTGAAAAGATGTGGGACCAACACTTCGGGGCTTCGGGGTTTCGTTATTTCAAATACCAAATATCAACACACAACAGTTCCCGAATTCCGAAAGAGTAACGAATGTGGGACCAACACTTCAGGGTTTCGGGGTTCGGGATTTCACGACTTAAAAAGCCAAACATTAGCACACAACAACTCATGAATTGTGAAAGTGAAAAAAAAAAAAGGTGGGACCAACACTTCGGGGTTTCGGGGTTCAGGATTTCATGACTTTAAAAGCCAAACATCAGCACACAACAACTCCTGAATTCTGAAAATGAAAAGAAGTGGGACCAACACTTCAGAATTTCTGGGTTCAGGATTTTGCGACTTCAAAGGCCAAACATCAACACACAGCGACTCCCAAATTCAAAAAATGAAAAGAAGTGGGACCAACACTTCAGGATATCGGGGTTCAGGATCTCAGGACAAGGCACTTCTTGTTTTCATTTTGTTTATGCAACATTATTAAGATAGGGAAGTCTAAATATGAATAGTCGTAGTTGTACAACCTTGGGCAAACGAAAAATTCTGAAATAAGAAAGGTGCATCTGGGATTCCTTTACTGTTAAAGTAGTTCATCTAATAGACCTACCATTGCAATTTATATAGTATAACTTTTTGTTTCTGTATTCTCTTGTTCGAAATACCTTTATACGGTTTAGGTTCACGAATTGTAAGGGAAACTGGTATAGTAGTCGATCTTCCTACCTCAGCTACAGATCTGTTTTCTACATAGTTTGTTTAATGAATAGGAAAAGCAGTATAGTTTTCAAACCTCAAAAAGTTGTCCCGACATTATTCATACAGTTAGCTAAATTGAAAATACATCATAACCTCCACTCCTAACATGCAAATCTTAGCATTGATTTGACTCAGAGGACAAATAAGGAAAGAAACTAGCAGTGGATCTAATTTAGAAGAAATTTTCTTCCAGGATTTATCCATGCACAACCCTTTCAACTATCATACAAAAATAAACGGCCTAATTCTATCATTCATTTAGAAAGGGGTCATTTGAGATTAGATTTTCCCTATATTCTCTGTCAGTCTTTAGGTTTCATGAAATCAATCTGATCTCTCCTACGCATTGTTATCTATCAAAATTAGTAGATGCATTACATCCATGATTGAATCATTCACCAGAGAATGGAAATTATTTCAGTTCGGATTTAATAAATACATGACATCGGATGAAACATTCAAACAAAAAATGGAAATCGTTACAGTTTTGATTTAACAAATACAATGCATCAGATATAAAATCATTCAGACAGAGAATAGAAATTATCCCAGTTCGGATTTAATAGATACATGACATCAGAAAAAAAAATTCGAACAGAAAATGGGAATCGTTACAATTCTGATTTAACAAGTACAATGCATCATATATAAAATCATTCAGACAAAGAAGAAGTAGAGAACATATCTGAACCAGATCACAAGAAGACAAAGGGAACAACCACGTTCCTCCCAACCGTAGAACAGGACAACCAAATCACTTGTTTGATTCACCCCCTAGCCTGACCATGAATCCATGAGGGAAAACTTGGAACCTCTTCCTCCACAAATGTCTTTCTGTTTCAGCAGACTCCCCTTGCCTCACACTCAATCCGTAGTGTTCATAACAGAAATAGAACTCAATATCTTCTCCCCAACATACTTGGCAATGTCTTGCCTCCTCACATATGTCATTTATCAGTTTTGCCCATGTCTTTTTTTCCCATCCTTGGGAATTTTCACAGTTTTCTAAATCCCTGATTTTCAGGGGCTGCCAATGGCCAAATCTCTGATTTTCCACTTGTAATAATCAGCCCAGAGGTAGTTCCAACATGTTCCCCACTCATGGAGTCATGGTCACCTGATTTTAACATGGTTGTTCCATTTGTCCTCCTGCAATTAATATAATTATTCTGTTTTTATACAAGTTCCATAGTCAAATAGTTAGTTGAGTTAGATCAGATCTCTGCCCAACAGTCATAATAATTAATTACAAATATTAAATTTGAAATTCAGAATTTCCATAAATGGAATTTTTTTTCCAAATTCAAATTTACTAAAAACGGAATAAAATTTCCAGCAAATTTAAATTTCAAAAAATATTTTATTTTTTGGGATGTCACATGTCATTCCACTGAGAGGTTTATCATTCACAATCCACATCAAAGAATAAGACACAAAAACTACACATTCAGCCATGAATCAATCAACTAAAAGATAAGTAAGAGATCCATAGACAACATGGCAGATTATTATCCTTCACTCATCATCCATGCACAAAAAAGCAGGGAATTTGAATCTATAGGTCTTTAAACACCGAAGTGACGACCGTTAATTCATCTCCTAGCTGACTTCTCAGGCATAGAATGATGACTAAAGGGATAAGTGACAGAAGATAAAACCACAAACTTTTCACAATAATCAAGAAAACCCACACATATAAGTCATTGAAATCAGAAGTTGGGTTCGCCAAGGGACTGTCATTCCATTGAGAGTTTTATCATTCACAATCCACATCAAAGAAGAAGACACAAAAACTAAACATTCAGCCATGAATCAATCAACCTAAATATAATTAAGGGGTCCATAGACAACATGGAACATTATTATCCTTCACTCATCATCCATGCAAAGAAAAGAAGAACATTTGAATCTATAGGTATTTAAACACCGAATTCACGACCATCGATTCGGCTGCTGGCCGACTGCTCAGCAAGGACTGATGACTAAAGGGATAAGGGACAGAAGATAAAACCACAATCTTTTCATAATAATCAACAAAACTCACACAAAGAAGTCATTGAAATTAGAAAGTTGGGTTCGCCAAGGGAAATCAATTCAGAAAAACAACAAGCAAGTGGATTCATTAAAAGTTCCCTATGGTTGGATCCACTAAAAAATGTATTACAACATTTCTTTAATATTCCTTAAAAGTTCCCTATGGTTGGATCCATGATGCGGGAGCATCGCCCAAGACAAGCGAGCCAGCATGGACGACATCAAACAGCTAGACAAGGCCAGCCGAAACTTTTTGAATTTTCATTAAAGGTGATGCGCCAATACATAAATACATCATTTATGAAAGAGCACCTTGGTATATTATTTCAGACCTCGAGCCATATGCTCTTGTCTGAAGTAGATAAGGAGGGATTTAATCTAGTTAATGCAGGTAGATAGGATTTAATTCTAGATTAGAAAGTTTAGATGAAAGGAGGGAAAACGGATATAGACACCCTCACTTGTGTATTGTAACATTATTCATTCATGAGTAAGAAGAGAGAGAAAGCAGAGAATTGTATGAAGAACACCCATGTACAGGCATTGAATTAATAGAAGAAATCTTTGATTCAATCTCAGGGTTATGTGTTGTTTCTCTGTGTATTGATGTTATGCTCATGAATGTTTGCTTCCTGTCATACATTTTCTTTTATATGTTGTGTATGTGATTTCATGGTTGAATTGAGGTCTGAGAGGGTGAGTTAATGAGTTTCAATTGTTTCTCTAAGTGAACCAGAGGATTCCTACAAGGAGTGCAGTCGAATTTGTCCGCAAGGAGTGCATTGACAGAAGGGTTTACTTAGAGGTAACTTTTGTTCTTTTTCCTCAGAAGTGCAGATAGGCACAGTGCCGTGCAAGGAGTGCGCAGGCTGAAGAAGAAGTATCAGAGTTGTGATTCTGAGAAAATTATCCAAAGACTGTTGTTGCAGGAAGTGAACAGGGTCGGAAGAATTCAATACTTGAGAGTGTTGAATGATTGCCGCAAGGGGTGCACGCAGATACCTCTGAAGGAATCAGAGTAAGAAAGCTCAGGGGGTTTAGTACCTTCGTGATATTGTTACCACCGTGTACAGGAGTCTGTGTAGAAGAAGGCTTGAACAGGGTTTGCAAGTGCAGGCATCGGAGGAGACAAGTTCTGGAAGGAACACTCAGTCATCCCCAAGAAATCTTCGAGGAGAGGAAATAACGGTCAGGATTCGCAGAAGCAACCAGCGAAATCCCGTCAGTCGTTAGATCTCAGGAATTTGCACGGGATTAAGACATAGCATGTAGTGAAGGAGCCAAGGGTTCATCGGGATTCGACTCATCGGGGTTTACGGAGTCAAGAGTATTGCGTGTGTTGAAATTGCGATCCGTGATTTCCTGATAGGGGTAAACGCGCCAAGTGAAGGACAGGTGTCAAAGGTTTGAGTCTTTCCCTGAGGCGACAACAAGTGGCGTCGCATATAGGAGTTTGGGATTTGGAGAGGCCCGTGATATTGCGCAATAGAAATCGTGAATTCTCGAAACGCGATTTCCCAACTTACCCAGAAGAGTGGGTCCTAGGCCTATAGTGGAGGACATGTGGCATCGTGGATCGGGAATTGGGAACACGAGAGGTAAGAAACTTACGACATCGGAAGTTTCGATTTCTCGACTGGTGAAATCCCGACAAGAGCAAGGAAAGCCTTGGTAAATACTCATCGAGGTTCGGGGTTTTGTGAGACCTGAATCTGTGCTTTCAGGTCTTGCGATACGGCGAGGTCCGATATCCAAGTGGAAGGAAGAGAGGTCATTAAGTAAAATTTTGTGGGTATTGAAAGGTCCCGAAGCAGGATTTAAAGAGCATTCATCTCTTAGGGGCCTAGAGATGAGAAGGTCCTGGTAATCGCGGACGTGCGGGAGGCTGTCCTTGCGTCAGAGTGGTATCAGAGCGGGATTGACTCTTTGTTTTCCATAGCAGAGAGAGAGAATTCACCATGCCGCCCAAAAGAGAAAGACAGTCACCTGACCCAGAAGACAAGGAGGTGAGAAGAAGAGGCAGGCCGACAGGGAATCCAGAGATGGAAAGGCAGATACATGATCTCCGAGCGAGATTGGAAGATATGGAGGCAACGCAGAAATGCACAGCTAATGATGGAGATCTGAGTGACTTCGAAGGCGAAGTTGAAGCTGAACAACCAGGAGAAGTTACAGTCAAAGATGCAGCAAACGAGCGATTAATTAAAGCTATCGCCCGGATGAGTTCCAAGACAAAAATGGACATTCCAGCTTATGAAGGAATTCTGGATGCAGAAGAGATGTTGGATTGGATCAGGGCTCTTGACACCTACTTTGATTATGAGGATATCGAAGAGGATAAAAAGGTCAGACATGCTGTCACCAAATTGAAGGGACATGCAGCATTATGGTGGGACGAGCTTCAAGCAGAGAGGCGTTCCAAGGGCAAGCAGAAAATTAAAAGTTGGGATCGAATGATCTCGAAGATGAAAGTGAAATTCATCCCAAGGGACTACCAAATAAATCTGTTCAGGAGGATGCAGAACCTGAGGTAGAAACTAATGACAGTGAAAGAATACACTAAGGAATTCTATCGACTGAACATCAGAGCAGGTCATCGGAAGAGCGATGATGAGAAGGTAGCCAGATACCTGAATGGTCTGAGATACGACATTCAGGATGAATTAAGCATGACAACCATTAGAACGGTTGAGGATGCTTACCAAATGGCTCTGAAAGCCGAGGAGAAGCTGAGCCGTAAGCAAGGTCAGCAAGGGCGAGGCAGGAGTCATCCCATAGGCAAGGCAGTTGCCCATGAGAAATACTAGAAGCCCAAGGAGGAATGGAAGAAACCTCAGGGTAAGGTTGAAAGAGGTGGAACCTCACAGCGAGGACAGCAATATGCTGAGCAGAGAGGACAGCGTAATGAGAAGAAGGGATATTATGCTGATGCGAACACATTTCCTCGTACCAAAGGTAGAGGAAGAGGCCGAGGTGGAGTAATTACATGCTTCACATGTGGAAAGGATGGGCACAAGTCATTCGAGTGTCCAGAGAGAAAGAAGAATAGTGGAGAAGCTCACATCGCTGAAGCGCAGAGGCGTGATGTTGAGAATGAAGACGCAGGAAATGGAAAGTCATTGACGGTGCACAAAGTCCTTTTGACACCCGAGAAGGAGGTGGAGAGTTCAT
>ML814582.1:77491-98633 GCA_009831015.1 Picea engelmannii | reverse complement strand
AGGAAGGATGAGTAGAATAGTTGAGACTATATGGAGATCCGTCTTGTGGTGGGGATTTGATGAAGAAAATGTGTATATATATGAATATTCATTATTATGTAACTAAACCACAATTGTTTAAAATAAATTATTGAACCGGACAATTGTGATTAAACGAATTCTCACACAGTTAATTGATTGTTGTCATTTATAAAAGACTAGTCTTGGTGACTGGATTGGATGCATACATAAAATACTAAAGGGTGACAGTTTGATTATTAGTACATATACGAGAATTGTATGTACTAGATACACATACATTTCTTGTACATATACACTAGTATGTATAAATTTCCTTGACTTACTTACTAATAATGTCAGTTACTTGTTATGAATGTGTGAACCATGTTATTGTTTTTGTACCATAAGATACCTTAACTTCGGGACGAAGTTTCCTGAAGGGTGGGTGTATGTAACGACCCTTTATTATTAAGCATAATTAATTTAATAATAATCCTAAAAGATTAGCTAAACTGTATTTATATCTTAAAATAACATTTCTAATAGGATATTATTAAATAGTGTTCATGAGGCTTAATGATTGATATAATTATTAATTAATTAATTAATTAATTAAGTATTAAATTAATGGTTAATAATAAAAATATAATACTAATTTAAGTTACGTTCCCAAAAATGGAAACATATTAATGAATGGGATAAGGCATTTAATGAATGGGATAAGGCATTTAATAATGGGATAAGGCATTTAATAATGGGATAAGGTCTTTAAGACTGGGATAAGGTATTAGGTGGGGGAGTTAATGCAGGGAAGGCGGTGAAGGAGGAATAAGGGGGGGAAAAGGAGTTGAGAGGGGGATGGATTTTTTATTCATTGCCTATGAGAGTGGAGAAAGGATTTTGGGAGAGCTTGAGCATTAACAGAGTGGAATTTACAGTGCACCAGGGGGTTGCTGGAGGTTTTGGGCTCGGAGGGCTAGGATATCCGTTGATATCCTAGGGCTAGGCGCTACTAGTCGGCAGGGAGGTTGGTTTTGAGTGGTTTCCTAAGGATCAAGCTAAAGGAGCAAGCTAAGGAAGCAAGTGGCAACATCAGGTTCAGGTTAGAGTTATGAATTGTTTTGAAGTAAATTGTTATTAAATTTTATTACTATGAAAAAATTAGATTTCGAATGTGCTAGATGAAGTAATTATTAAATTTTACTGTGGTATTCTAATTTAATGGTTGTTATAATTAATTTAGAGCCATTATAGTGTTTTTATTCATAATATTTTTGTTGAGCGCGTTGTAATATAGTCTGTATAAGTACTTATTCTATCAATATTTGGGTTGCGCACTAGCTTTCCTCATGCACATGAGCTAGGTCCTAGCATACGCTTTATTTTTCAAGGGCTCTCTATGCCTCACACAAAAATTACTTCTACTAAAAACATCAAACATAGGTGATTTTCCATCTTTTAACTAGTCCCAATTCCTCTTCTCTCACTACTATTGGCTGGATATTTTTACAACACTATCAGTTGGGGTAAAGTATTGATGACCTCACCTTATTGTTCACTTGTTTTGTCACTTCTATGTTCTTCTTATATTTCTATGAATCCAATATGTTCACTATTTGTTGTGTTTTATTCTTGATTAAAAATGTGCAAGGTGGGTGGAATAAAGGGAGTGGGGGTAAGTCAATATTATTTTGAATTTTATTATGAGGTGACCTAGAGAGGAATCTAATTATAGAAACACAAGAACGTCTAATATTATTAACTCATCTCTGCCACCACTAGGGTAGCCTCCATAATCCTTTTATTTTAGTGCACCAATAGTCTTTTCCCTCTCTTCCTGACCTTAGTGTGCACCACAAATGTGCACTCCTGACTAAGGGTCAATATGTAAATCGCCATTGCACACTTCATTTCCTGGTCTAATCTATGCATTGTGACCTTGTGCATAATCACTCTCTCCACTGAGCACATGAATTCTTCTCACACCATCCTCTCTCCTTCTCAGTGTACTTCCACTACACTGAGTGCCAAATACTCTTTTGATTGGAGCCTCACTCTACTACACAAAATATCATTTTCTTGTCAGCACATAGTTGTGTGACGTTTCCTCATCCTATTCTATCACTCCACTAAAACGTTTTGTCCATAAACGACACATGTGCACTCTCTTATCTATGAAGGTAGTGTCATATCGCAATAACTAAAGGGTATGGTCTTCCTCACCTAGAAAAGTAATGGATGTGCTCATTTAGCCATAGACAATATAGCAATATTGTCACACAACCATAGGCTGAAGCCGCCCTCGAGAACCTTAACCTTTACAGAGAAAGATTCCAGAAGCAAACCCTAGGCTTAATAGCCAAACAAAGGTGGCACGCCTCTCTCCAAGTATAGTGCACTAAGAAAAAATAACAAAATATGATGAGAGAGTCCAACCCAGAAAACCAAAAATACAGATTGGAGAACTATCGGCAGCAGCTTCTCCCAGGAATTGTGCACAAACTAGCCAACTGCAATGCACACAAGTGTACTTCTGCAGTTCTGAGAATGCTAGCCAAAATGAAGACTAGCCTCATATATTTATATTGTCTCTGCCAAACTACCTAGGCTGACTTCTCATTCTGGGTTCTAATTACTTAGTATATAGCATTCCCTTTTAGTCGACTTATTCTCTTGGAGGCTAATAACCTAACACAAATCATTCTATTGAGCCGACTTGTTGTAATATCCCCAAGGAAGAGCCAAAGTGATGTTATGAATTGTAATCATGTTTATAGGCTGGTGAGACAAGTATTGATAAGATGGTGGGATTATGTGTTTACTAGGTTGGAGAGTCTAGGTGTTAAAGGCTAGGAGCCTGATTTTGTATATGTAATTATGCAGATCATTAATAAAATATACACACCACTACGTGCAGACTGACGATGAAGAAAGAGTGATGGGGAACTAAGATTCCACAAGGTTGGGTAAGGGAGGAGGCTAAGTGTGTCGGCCTAGGGGCTAAGCTAGGGGGATTACCTATAAAGGGGATGATAATTTATTATTATTTCGTAAAAGTCTAAGGTGGTCAATTGATCAAGTGCTTTCCTAAGGTCCTGGTAAAGAGGAATGAATGCAAATGTAGTGCATGCAGCTCTAGAAAGACAAGTGTTGACATGGGTGCATGCATTAAAAGTTGATGAGTTGAGTTGTGTCAAGCATTGGTTCTGTGGAGTCTAGCAATTCTCCATCCACTGTCTAACTGTGAACGGGGACATCCACTAGGGATGATGGAACGAGCAACTCGTGATTCATTATGTCATTGTCCTTCTGAGTTAGCAGTTCATCCTGTCCATTCTTATATCCATAGTCAAAACCCGAATCCAGGATAATTGACCTCTGCGTTTTGTTCTTTGGTCGCACACCTTGAAAACCAATGGGAAAAACCTGTGGACTGATCCATCGTCTAACCTATCTGACCTGTTCGACCAATGTTTATTTCCAATAAAATCATTCTCATTTTATTACATGACTCCTTGATCACATGTATAGGCTTTCATTGAACATACTATTATTTCTTTCACTTTGGTTGGTTTGTGTCATTGCAGATCCAATATCACAAGAGCATCGTAGCGAAGCAGGGAAAACAAAGACATAAGGAAGCGACATTCAAAGGTATGTCATTCATATCTTGTTTGATAGTAGATTTGATGATTATATCTTACGGAAAGCACCATGTCCTCTCTTGTTTTGTTCTAGATCTAGATGGATCTAGGGGGGTTGATTTGTGTCTGCACTTAACAATTGGCCCGATAACAAAATTGGTGACTCCACTCGGGAACATATTGTTTTACTAGTTTGTCTTGATTTCTTTCTTTGATTTCATAGGTTCTTTTTTCTGAGTCATTGGGAGATCTAAATTGACTCTTTGACTATTTAAGTTCACTAGAAAAACCTTCTTACTTTTTTATTTTTTCACTTTTACTTTGATTTCGACACCCTGATTTGAGGGACAGTGCGACGGTATTTTATTTTCACACCCTATATTTTTAATAGTGTGGAGTCTCCACACCCTGCCCCATAGATAGCCCACAGAATCATCAAATTTACACAGTGTATTAGTTCTTTGGCATGTGGAAATCAAGGATTTCCGCACTATGTTAGTCTGACAGCCTGCGACGATTGTGAAATTATTTAGTTTTGATTGTTTTTCCTTACCCATATCTTGGATTTGGTTTTGGGGTCAATTGTTGGGTTTTATTATGATATGTTTATAGTCTGATTGACAATTTTTTAGTTTCTTTTAGCCATCTTTTGTTTCTTTTCTTTTGAAAGATTTGGCCTCTTGCTTTGTGTGTCTTTCAGTTACAAAGCATTATTTTTTCTTTAGAATTGTTTGGTGAAATAACATTTTTCTTTTATTGAATAGTTTGTGTTAAAAGAGAAAATGTGTTTAGGCTGATTTTTTTTATAGAGATTTGCTATTGCTTTTAGCTATCTTTGAAACAAAAAAATCGATTTCTTTCTTTATATTAGATTGGGGGCGTCCTTGCATTTGAAGTAGCGAAATTGCATGATTTTTGGCATTTTTAGGGGGGGAAAAGAATCGTGTATTGGTGTACAGTATCTTTGGATCATTTCTTGAGGAGAACTAATCAGTGCACTGGAAGAGATTGACAGACTAAGAATTAAGAACGGAAAGCAAATACAACTTTTGATACAGTTCAAGAAAGACAATAGAGAACCTGGTGAAGACCTTGTCCTACTAAAAGAAGAATTAGAAGAGGCAAGGAAAATAGAAGAAATTTTGAAATGACAGTTATCAGAAAAGAAGGCAAGATGTGAAGCATTAGAACATGAAGTAGTGAAAACTAGGAAAGAGATGGAGACGTTTCAAGCCTTGTATAATCAGAATCTGTCAAGTATCAAAACCTCAGAAGGATTAGCCACCATTCTGAATCATCAAAGGAATCCAAAGCTGAAAACTGGTTTGGGTTATGAAGAGGGATCAAGTTGTGGCAAGCTAAGAAACAAAGAACCCATCAAGTTTGTCAAATGTACAACCAATGACAACAATAAACCTCCAAAAACAAAGGAAGACAATCAACCACCTAGGATGAGTAAAGAAAAGGGTGCTAGGACTGAATCTTTAGAATAAAGAAATAATGCGCTCCCTACTGAAAGACGTCATCAACATGGAAGAAATCAATTTTCTCAAAGAAGACAACCATTTTCTAGGTACAAAGAATTTTTCTATGGATATTGTTTCTACTGTTCTAACTTTGGTCACAAAGCTATAGCCCATTCCTTAAGACTTAGACATGAGCAATTAATATTTGAAAGGAATAAATACTTGCCACAACAAAGAATGATGCATCCAAGTAAAAAACCTTCACAGATTGCAAATTGCCAAATTAAGTCTAGGAACATGCAACTAAGGATGTCAAGAAATAATCAACAATCAATGAGTAGGCAATGTTGCAACCATAATTTTGACCTATTGAACAATGAGATTGAATGCTCAATCTGTCATAACTATGGACATAAATCTGTTGACTGTCGATTAAAGAACCATGAACCAGACTTGAATTCCCCTGCTGAAAATGTCATGTTTTGGAAGAAGAAAAAAAGTGACAAGTGTGGATTAGTGTTGTTGGATTAAAGAAAAACGAACCCTTGGTATATATATAGTGGATGATCCAAACATACGATGGGAGACAAAGGTACTTTTATATCTCTAATTGAAAGAAAATAAGGAAACATAAACTTTGGAAATGATGATCTAGGTAAAATAAAGGGTAAAGGGATGGTGAGTTTAAGTAATAGAAAAGGAAAATCCCAAGATGTTCTACTTGTAGATGGGATGAAACATCATATTCTCAGTATAATTCAAATGTGTGACAGAGGATGTGAAGTGGTGTTCATGTCCAAGGACTGTAAGATAAAGTCTGTAAACTTAGGACAAGTGGTAGCCAAAGGAATAAGAACAGAAAATAATGTTTATTTGCTGAAAGAAAAAAGAGAAGAATGTCATCTAAGAAAACATGATGAAAGTTGGTTATGGAATAGGAGACTTGGACATCTAAACTTTGACCACTTAATCAAACTCAGAAATCTTGAGGCAGTAAATTATCTTCCGAGAATATCAAAGCCCCAAGATTCAATGTGTAAACCCTGCCAAGTAGGAAAGCTAAACAGGACACAATTTAAGTCCAAGAGTTTTAATTCAACAAAGAAACCACTCCAACTAGTTCATATGGATTTATGTGGACCATCAAGATAGGAAGGAACAAGGAAAGAAAACTACTTCATTCTGATTATTGATGATTACTCCAGACTTACCTGGGTTGCCTTTCTCAAAGAAAAAGTTGAAGCATTTGAAATGTTTAAAATATTTAAGGCTTTAACTGAGACTCAAATAGGCAAGAGGTTAAAGGCAGTAAGATCAGACTGAGGAGGAGAGTTTATGTCGAGTGACTTCAAGGAATTCTTTGATAAGCATGGGATCAAGAGAGAATACACAATCCCAAGAACTCCACAATAAAATGGAGTAGTTTAGAGGAAAAATAGAACAACGCGGGAAATGACCAGGTCAATGATGAATGAGAAGAACATTGGTCAAACCTACTGGGTAGAAGAAATACACATAATAGTCCATGTTCTTAAAAAATCCCACCTCAGACCACAAAGTGACAAGACACCTTATGAACTGTGGTTTGGGAGACCTGCTTCAATTAAACACTTCAAAGTCTTTGGGAGTAAATGCTACATAAAGAATAATGATGAGAATCTTGGCAAATATGATGACAAGGCTGATGAAGGTATCTTCTTCTGGTACACTACAAATAGTAAAGGATACAGATGCTATAATAAGAGTCTACATAAAATGGTTGACTCTATTGACGTAAAAGTTGATGAAGGAATCCCAACAAGAGAGGTGTACAATAATGAGTATTCTACAGAAAACACATCTAAAGCCGAAGATGAACAGGTCGAAGAATCAAAAAATGAAGACTCTAAATCAGATGAAGACATAGATACTCAGAAAGACTCAGTTCAACAGACAACATCAAATTGCTCCTCCAGAATCACTCAAAAGAATCACCCTGCAAGTCAGATAATTGGTGAAAAAGACAAAGGAGTACAAACACGGAGAAAGCTAATCAAAAACACTGAACAATCACATATAGATTTCATATCCATGCT
This sequence comes from Picea engelmannii, assembly GCA_009831015.1. Classification (NCBI taxonomy): domain Eukaryota; kingdom Viridiplantae; phylum Streptophyta; class Pinopsida; order Pinales; family Pinaceae; genus Picea; species Picea engelmannii. The sequence goes on along the minus strand of ML814582.1, from coordinate 91,448 downwards.
AGAACCCAAGAATTTTAATGAATCTAGCAAAGATGAACATTGGGTTAAAGCTATGAATGATGAACTTGATCAGATTGAGAAAAACAATACGTGGGAGATGGTTCATAGCCCGGAAGGTAAAAATATCATTGGTTCTAAATGGATCTTTTAGAATAATTTGAATGAGTAGGGACAAATTGTTAGGAACAAAGAAAGACTAGTTTGTAAAGGCTATGCTCAAATAGAAGGACTGGATTTCGATGAAACATTTGCGCCCGTAGCAAGATTAGAAGCTATCAGAATATTTCTTGCCTATGATTGTCATAAAAGGTTTAAAGTCTATCAAATGGATGTCAAGTCATCCTTTCTAAATGGATATTTAAATGAAGAAGTCTATATGGAACAACCAGAGGGTTTTGAACTGTCTGATAACCTTGACTTAGTATGCAAGATGAATAAAGCTTTATATGGGTTAAAACAATCCCCTCGTGCCTGGTATCACAGACTGTATACATATCTCAAAGACAAAGGGTTCAAGAGAGGAACAGTTGAGAACAATCTATATATCAAAACCGAGGGTGATGATCTGCTCATTATGTTGATCTATGTAGATGATATCATCTTCGAATGTAATAAGGATTCATTGGTAAAATGGTTTGCTTCTGCCATGGAGTCTCAGTTTGAAATGTCTATGATAGGTGAACTGTCATTTTTTCTTAGTCTACAAATTACTCAGAGGTTTGAAGGGATGTTCATTTCTCAAGAAACAAATCTAAGAGAAATGTTGAAAAGATTTCAAATGGAAGACTCTAAACCTGTGGGCACACCTATGCTTATTGAATGCAAGTTAAGTAAGGATGATGACTCGCCTGATGTTCATCAATGTTCATATAGATCAATGATTGGTAGCCTATTGTACATCATAACATCTCACCCAGACATAATGAATGTTTTTGGAATGGTAGGAAGATATCAGTCTACACCTAAACAGAGTCATTTGCTAGCTGTCAAAAGGATATTAAGGTATTTGAAAGAAACAATGAATTATGGTCTATGGTATCCTAGAAATCAGAATTTTCAGTTAACTGCCTATTCAGATGCAGATTGGGGAAACTGTGTTGATGAGAGAAAAAACACTAGTGGAGGAGCATTCTTCATAGGTGACTCATTAGTAGCATGTCTTAGTAAAAAGCAAGGTTCCATTTATTTATCAACTACAGAGGCAGAGTACATTGTTGTTGCAATCTGTTGCACATAGATATTATGGATGATTCAGACACTTGCAGAGTTGGAGGTAAAATACATTGCACTGATCCCAATCCATTGTGATAACACCAGTGCCATCAGCGTGTCCAAGAATCCTATATTCCACTCCAAGACCAAGCATATTTCCATAAAATACCATTTTCTGAGAGAGCAGGTCACCAATCAAGTTGTTAAGGTCCATTACATTCCAGCAACAAAACAAATTGCATACATATTTACTAAACCGCTAGCCAAGACACCATTTGAATATCTCCGACAGAAGCTAGGTGTCATCCTGTCTCACACGTAAGAGAGTCCATCCTATTAGGGGGAGTTTTGTATTGATTGAATATCTAATACCTCCTAAAAATTCTGCAGCAGCTTAGGGGGAGCATTTTTTCTTTGACATTGATGTCAAAGGGGGAGAAAATGAATGGTCCGGACCAGATACTATAGTTGGAGGTCCAAACAGTTTAGTTCACTCATTCGGGGTTGCCATCAATGCCAAAGGGGAAGATTGTTGGCATGTTTACAGACATGCGTGCTTATCATTGATGGTAAGATCAGAATATCCAGCGATGGAAAAACAGGGACAACGTAAGCTCATAAGAGATAGTGCAGAGGTGCACAAAGAATGTAAGAGGGTGATGGAAAATAGGTAGGCAAGGAAGACCAACAACGCAGGAATAATTGCATGGAAAGATCAAAAGAATAAACTATGTTTCGTAGTTTTGGATACTGGGCATTGGAGGAGTGTTGGCAGCCAATTCACATTTTTTTCATGGTCTTATAAGATGCCTACACCTATGTTTTACAAACATCAATTTTTCGCCGCAAAGTTCAAATAAACGACATTTTCATTTTTGTGACATTTGCACATTTGCCTTCGTTTTGTTTTCACGACTGTAAGCGTGAAAACTTCGTCTTTCGAAGTCACATTGAAATTATTATCTGAACTGTCATTATCTCTTTTGTCGATATGCCTATTGTGCTTACCTTTTATTTATCATTATACAGCTGGCAAGATCCTTTGATTGGTACTCATGCTTCGATTGATTGTGTAATTTGGTTTCATTGAGTTTGTAAGGCATTAGCATTTGAATTTGCACTTTATTTGACCTACTTGACCTTTGGTTTCATGAAAATACATAGGTGTTATGGTTAAATCTTTCATATATATCTTTAAAATGAGACCTAGGTTTGTGTTTTCATAACTATTGGCTTGTTGATTATATGAATACCCATTCGCACATTGGTTCAACTATTGATTATATGAGCTGATACATTGGTGCATAGTTGATTTTTGTTTTGAATTATATGTCGGTTGTTTAAAACTATGGCATAACGTTTGCACACACTGGTTTATATCTTTGATTTCATTAGTTGGGAAAATGAATTGAGTGTTGAACTACTATAATGGGTTGAATAGCTATGAAAGTCGGCGGTTGTACCTTGGCAATAATCATTTTGCATGGCAGAGATAAAATCCACCACCTTCGCACGCTGGCATTTATGCCTATCCCTTATTCTCGTTCACCTCTGTTAGCTCGAGAAACCTTCGTGCACTCTTCTCCTATGTGTGTTATGACCCAAACCCTCGACTTACCATGTGCTCGGCTCCATGGCACCTATTGTGCGAATCGAGCCAAATGGCAGCCAAGCCCTGTTAATGTTTGACAATGCCCGCAAAGACTTGGAGGATAACGGATGGCTTACCTTCGTGCAATGATTTGAGGGTTTTAATCTAGCTGTAGCACGACAGTTTGCCATGAATTTTGATGGCTGTAGAGCCAAGGTGGGTGAAATACAGTTGGAAATTGATGAGAAATTTATTAGCTCTGCTACAAGGTTACCTGCCACAGGCCAGCGTTGGTTCAAAAATTGTAAGGTCGAGGAGGTGTCATGAACACTGTTGTTCCTCTCGCGCAAATTCACCTCTTGTGATAGAGGTATGCCCATCTCTACACTTAAGCCACAATGGCACGATACTTTGATGGTAGTCAAACAGTTCATGACCTGTGAAGGTCGATACAGACTCGTTTTTCTCTACCACCTGCATTTACTAATGAATTTTATGGGGTACTCATTGAATATGCCTTTATACTTTCAGCGCAACCTATATAAAATGTCGAAAAGGTTTAAAAGGTAGAAGGCTGACAACAGCCTGTTCCATTATGGACTTATCAAAATTATCATCGTTTATCACTTGAGTTTGCATGATGATAGTTGGAGAGATTTCATTTCTCGTAATGGTTTTTGTCCAGGTTGACAAGCCTGTGGTAATAGAAACCAAGGCCGAGCCACCTGTGCCCTTCCATATCCTATTTCCCTCTCCTAAACCCTCGACGGACCCTAAGGTTGACTTACCCGACACCATAACTGAGAAGTTTGAAACTATAAAGAAACCTGTGAGCAAAAATCCCAAGGAAAATCGTACTGCTAATGCCAAGGGTAAAAAGAACGCTCGACTTATTTCAAGGATGGTCAAGAACAAACCGAAACACTCTGCTGAGTCAAAGCCTATAAGCCTTAGTGAGGATTCAGATTCTTACGTTGAAAGTTTCTTATCCAGCGAGTACCCTTACTCATAGGGTTTATTCCCCAAACGACCTTGTGATTTCGTGACAAATCTTCCCCCTTGCCTGAAAGATAATCCTAGCTACCCTGGTATTAAATTTCATAACGAAACCCTCAGCCATATGTCCAAACCCTCGCCTGCCCTTACAAAACCCGGACAGTCTCCCTGTGACCAATGTGATTTATGGTTGGAACGATACTACATTGATGTTCCCCTACTCCAATCGAAAATTCAATCACTGGAAGATCAAATTATAGTGTTGACCAATCAAAGAGACAAGCTCCAAGCAACTGATAAAAAGCATAAGACAACAGGCTCTATCCTTTTCAAGAATGTTGAATCGGCCACAACCGTTATCAACTCCAAATTGGCATGATCAATCCATCTTGTCGTTGTACAGGTATGAGTTTGATATCGTTTTAGTTCTATGAATGACCATGAGTAATATAGTGATTGGAATTTGGTTCTCGAATAACTCTGTTTATATTTCGAAATGGCTCTGTAACTATGTGTTCATACTGTATACATTTCACTTTGCTAAAAATAAATGAAATTTCGTTTTGGATATATGATTTGATCATCCCCGGTTTAGATTCATTCGGATTTGATTGGTTTTAGTTTGGATTTGATTTGATCATTTGATGGTTTGATTTCAACTGGATTGGTTTGTATCCGATTTGAAAAGGAAGTTTTTCATGCTCAAATTAGAATACGATCATGTTTGGATTTGATTTCGTTATGGTTTGTATGATGTGATTGGAAAATGATTTCAATGAGTTTGGCTGTTACATACGCTGTGTTTTTCAAAGATATAATACGACCCTGATCGTTTCCAATTTGAGAATAACGACTCTGTTTTCACGGAAATAATGCTCTCATTTAAGACTGTGCAAATAATATTCGCGCCTGAATCGTGGAATGATTTTGAGTCATAACAACTATGTGAAATCCTTAGCTGTTCGATTCGCTCTTATTCTGAGTTGGCAATATTGTTCTATGAGTTGAATTTGGATTATAATTGATGCTCTGTTCGATTTTAAATTTGTAAAACGAATTGGTCAAACCCAGTTATAATTCATTTGATTGGGACGACTTTTGTCAATCGATCTTGTTTACCCACTGTGTAATAACAAACAATCGGATATATATTACGAACTCTGTTACTAATTGATTGATCCTGTTACGATTTCGTTTGCAGTTACGAGTGAGTTATGATTTAATTCGTTCTCGGCCTGGACCGTTTGTTATACAATTATGTTGATTTGGAAATGATCTTGTTTGGATTCAATCGTGTCTCTTGTCTAAGAGGCAGCGTAACAATTGCCTGCGATTTGTTTGATTATATCGGTTTCAATTGATATCAAAACGATTTCACAACTATTGATTATTATTTTGTTGACCCGACTTTGTCGTAACAAAAGAAACACAGTACACCTATCTCTGTATTCGGTTGAATGATTTTGATCCTGTTTGATTACGAATGGTATAATAATTTCAAATTAAATGATTCGTTTTCAAACATCTATTGGATGATAATTTGATTTAATTCTTTAAAAATAATTTTAATCGATTTTAATAATGATTCTGTATCTTATTTAGACTAGCTAGAGAATCGCAAGATTCTGTAGCTAGTCTATAGAATTAGATTTTCATCATTTTCTTAATAAAAGATCCTTCTAACTTGTCTATTTTGGACCCTTTCCAGGTGAATTCGAATTGCATGGGACATGCTAGACAGTCTAGGGGATATTTGTGTGTTTAGTTTTATTGTAGTTTCCTAGTTTAGTTAAACTTGGGATATCTTCCCAGATTTATGTAAACAGTTTGATAACTTCCACACGGAGGTTTTACCCTGTGGAAAACTTATAAATACTTATTATTTTTTGTAATAAGAGGCATCCTCACTTGTGGGAGAACTAGGATATGGATTCCTAATGCAAACTGAGACAAAAGTTGATGTTCTGCTACAGCTTTCGCTTTCATAATATCAATCTTTTGTTTCATGTTTATGTTTATCAATTTGCATTTGATTAGTGACTACTTTAGCTATCATAGTCTTTTGCAAAGTGATATGATTTAATTAATATGATCCATGTCTGATTTCTTTCATTAATCAAAAACACAGCAATTAATTGTTCAGTTAATTAATGACAGATTTCTCTTCTTCATCAATTGAATTATTCTGTATAAGTCTTTGCATACAGCTTTACCTAATTGTTAAGATTTATAAATTATATGATTGTTGTGATTTTTATGTCTTGTTTGTCGTGTAAACAAACTTAAAGATCACTGCAGCTATCGTTTACGAGAAGTTTCTGGATTATTTGGTGCGGGTTTCCTCCCTCTGATCAGCTTAGAAGATCATCATACATAGGACAAATCTGGGGCGTTTCTCCAGGTCAGTTTGTGATTTATTTTCGTTAGTATTTTTAGTATAATATTAGTGGTTTAGTTATATATGTGTTTAGTTAGAGTTTTAGTTAGAATTATTATATTAGTTGTTTATTTTAGTTAGTTTTGTTTTATTTCTTGTTCATAAAATCATAAAATCAACAAAAAATATCTTTCCTTGTCTAAGGACAGAATGCAAACGATTTTTTCAGGTTTTATTTAAATCTGTGAATTGTAGATATTGTACATTTTTTGAATAAGTTATATTTCAGTTAGTAGGTAGATAGTTAATTAGTAGTTAGTATATTTGTATTTAGTAGATTGTATTTATAGAATAGTTAGATTAATTTAGTTTGTTTAATAGTTAGTTTTAGTTATATTAGTTAGTTAGTTTGTTTTATTTGTTTTTAGTTAGATTAGTTAGTTTAGATTAGTTTTCTTTTGTTTTCTTAGGACCTTAGATCGGCTAACAGAGCCGCTAAACCCGTCAGGGTGATTCATCCCAAACGGCTTGGGTTATTAGACAACCCCGGACTGGTTCCACTCTCTCAGTTGACGGACGGTCGATTTGGCCTATCAACAAGGAGTCAAGGAAGAAACTCACAACATGAATGTCGAAAGGGAGAAATGCGAAACATTGGAATACGTTGATCCGACTCCATTTTGGAGTTTCAGATACCAGGAAATTGAGAAGTCAAGAGTTGAGACTCTTCAACTCAGGAGTCCCAGAGTTATGAAATCCAGAATCCCGAAATCTTGAAAGAGGCACAACAACAAGAGTTTACTGGGAAATAACTCCATTTCGGAGTCTCGGATACCAAGGGTTAAAGTGTCAAAACACTTCACCATAGGATTCCCAGAATCGTGAAATGTGAAATGCCGAAATCTCGAAAGCAGGAGACAGTTTTAGATATCGAATTTTTGGATACCGGGAGTTGGAGGAGTGAAGAGTTCAGACTCTTGATCCCAGGAGTCCCAGAATCACGAAATGCGAAACGCTGAAATCCCAAAAGCAGGAGATAGTTTCAAATACCAGAGTTTCATACACCGGGAGATGGAGAGGGAAAGAACTCTTACTACAGGAGTCCTGAAGTTGTGAATTGCGAAATCCCAAAATGTCAAAAACTCCATACAAGAGGTTCGGATACCAGGAGTTGGAGATGTCAAGAACTCTCACAACAAGCATGACGAAAGTGCGATATGAGAAATTGCGAAGTGATATGGGTTGTCAGATCTAGGAGGTGAATGTGGCAGAACATGTCAGAAAGGACAAGTGGAAGACTATGACATGTGGCACGATCAGACAATGACAAGTGTCAAGTTATTTTGGCATTTCAGGTCACTGGAATTCACAATTTTGAGTGACATGTGGCAGCCACTCGGGTCACAAGGCATCATCGAGTGATGCATGACTGACCTCACTACAGGAGTTTTAACTCCATCACTCCCCTAAAGCCCCGAAGGATGAAGTCCTGGGGCAGAGGATATTCGTCCGATCACCACGGATTGTGTATCGTTGATCTGGAAATCGAAGAGATGTAGAGAAAATCTTGAACCGACAGGCTCCATTTCGTAGATTCAAGGACCGCGACATGGAGCGTCAAGAAAATCTACCACAAGAATGCCAAAATCTCGAAATTGTGAAATGCGAATTAAATTCGAGATCCTACGGATCCAATCCAATGGTGCAGGTGAATTTAAGTATGATCAGAGGGATATTATTTCACTTCAGATTGTAAATGCAAGAAATGACTGATAGGTTTTCCCAGAGGAATCAAATAGGTTTTAGCGTTATCACCAAAGAAGATGAAGAGGCTCGAGGCATCTTCCAATGGAATGGAGATTATTCTTAGAGGTGATTGACAGATGGAAAGGTTTTGAAGCCTGTAACTGCAACAAAGAGGATTATCTCGACTTTGATAGAGAATATGAAGAGTATCAACTGCCAGATAGGCTAAGGAATCTTAGCTTAACACCCAGTGATGATGGAGACATGGATCGAACTGCCAGAGAAGCTGAAGAGTCATAATGATGATCAGGTAGAGCACTCACTGTGAAGACATGCAGAAGCATTGTGCATAGCGGATGTACAAGGGGCACAAAGACTATAAGAATACAGAAGAAAGAAGAGATAATGGTTGTTGTTGTTGAGCATGATTCAGGTGTGTAGAATGAGGGAGAGTGCTGCGGAAAAAATTCATAGAAGAGGAATGGTGCATTGAAGGGACATGGCGCAGAGAGAAGAAAAGGAAAAAGAACAAAAAGCACAAGGAGTGTGCAGAATACATTGATGCAGACAGAGCAACATAGAGTAGAAGAATAGTGATAAGACCCATAAGCCATTGAAGAACTTAATATCACTGTAATAAGTCTTAATAGAAAAGATCGATATTTCAGGGTGTTAGGGAGGTGCTAGGGAGAACTGTTCTCCTCAGAGCTTTAAGTGGGTGTTTGAACAAAGGGAGTTGTAGCCAGAAAAACTAGGGTGGGAGGGTGGTGCAAGGGAGAACTGTTGTTCTCTGTTATACAGGTTGTTGCCTATGTGACAGGAAGTTGGTTCTTCCATCCATTTGGTGTTGGAACTCATAGGGAGTTGGTGCTTTCTTTTAGTGGGTTCTAGAGAAACCAGGGAGTTGGTGCCTCCTTCTAGTTGGTGCTAGAGAAACTAGAGAGTTGGGACTATTAGTAGGTAGAAACTTCCAAAACAGAGGTTGTAGCCTCATTATGAGTTGGTGCTCATATGTATGATAATGTAAATAATGTAAAGATTACTTATCATATAAAGAAGAATAGGTTTCTACCCCTTATGGGTTTCCTCAGGAAGTATCTGTCTCTGTGTATCTCATATGTGTGACTGATGCTAAATGTGCTATTACTTATTTCCTTGCATTATTTTGATTATCATTGAGTTCTTTGTGAAGAGTTTAAAATAAGTATAAATTGTTTAAGCACGGTAACAACTGATTCACCCACCCCCCCCTCTCAGTTGTTCAACACATGTTACGATTTTATGATATATGTGACTATGATTGCTTGTGTGCTTATGGGTAATTTCCTGTAAATGATGCATATCGGTAATTAATGTTATTCTAATATAAAAGTCGTATGTTACAGAAAGTAATTGTTTGTTATTTTAGATGTAACGCTTCCGCGAGTGTGCTGTATGTATATGTTTAGTTGCATGCAGTCTAAAAAGTAAATTTAGGTGGGATTTCTTAGTTGACTATTGGGTATGCTATTTTATGTTCCACAATATGGGAATGAAAGATGTTCCCTAGAGTAGCATGTTCCAGCCTAATGGTTGGGAATGTTACCTAATGGCATCAGAGAATGAGTGGTTTCTCTAGAGTGGCATACCCCATCCTTAGGCTGGTCGAGGGCATCGCTACAACTGTTGTCAAATACTACTCAATATCATGCTCTTGAAAAATATTTGTTATCCAGAGCTTCCACACATTGAGGTTGGTAGCTCCTTCAAGATTATTCGTGACCCTGACTAAAATGGAGGATTCCATAGACTTCACACTGGAAACTTAATCAAGCTAGCTTGGATCTGTGTGTATCTGCTGCTACACTTCAACACATTTAACACATCCTAAGCTCCGATACCATGTTAAATTATGAGCTTTATTTCTTATATGGATTAATTCTTTTATTTTCTTCAACACTTTGATTCCATCTTAATATGCTTCAACAATACCAAATCATAACCAAATAGCAATAACTATGTAGATAAGTAAGCATGCACATCAACAATACATATACTCTAGGGAAACCCTGTACAGGGAGAAAAAACCCAGAAAATGATATTCCTTTATTGCATTAATAATGTAAGATCACTTACAAATATCCACCATGAATTTTATACTCTTAAATAACTTGCCAAGATGAATCTGACCTGACAAAGACCTAAGTGTAAGGAGCTGCCTCGTTACGACAACCATTCTAGTAATAGGTGCAATTTTTTTTATTTTTTTTGTTTAAGGTGTGTGCGCGCGTGCAGAAGTAACAACACACTTGACTCTACGTCGCCTTTGATGACCAACAAGACGCAACCACGACAAAAGTAAAACTGACCACTAAATACGACTGACCTCCCGCCCGTCCTACCCTGCAAGGTTAGGACCTCCAAGACACATAATCAACGCTCAAGCCCAGGTTCCCATCGCTTTTAACCATTTAAGGTCTCAGGGTTGGTGATTGTTCTGAGGAACATGGAGGTGTCTACATCCCGCCCAACACAACAGATCAAGCAACTAACTGACCACAATCAAGTACAAATAAGAGGAACAAATGCGCCCCTTACAGAAGGCGCGTGACAAGGACTCTGACAACGAACACCCAAGTTCACAAATCTAAAGAACAACCACCCCGATATACGAACTTGGGTAAGTAGGTTACGTAAGTCCAGGATAGGCCACCATATAAGTTTTATCGATAACAATAGTTTACACCAGCCCTTTTGTGAGATGTCAATATCATTACGTTCTTGTTTACAATAACATCGCAATGAAATAAAGAGCATACCTTCCCAATGATATCAACTCTAACATTGCAATTATTCATAGGGTCAGAACAAGCAATTACATATTCAACAACATATTATGATTACGAATAAATGAACCGTCATCAATGACATTCCTTTACGTGTTCCAGTGAAAACATTACCTAATCATTACCTTTACACCTTCCTAACACCAATTAGGATATCATGATAATAAACCATATCCTTACTTTTATATTCTAAACTACTCTTCAGGCTAACAGACAACGACCTCAAGTTTTCTTTGATTAGTGTGACTATCTAAAAAGGGACTATTTGCAAAGGTTTACATTTCTATAAGAGTAATTAAGGAAGAATAAAGATTATATTATTTAGATTGATTTCAATGTATTATCATTGTAGCAAGATCATGTACTAATGAATGAAATAGTAATGTGACGAAATTCTTGTTCTAATACAAAGGAAAAGAAGTGATTCAACACCCTTGACTATACATGTCATAACAAGATGATAACATAAAATAATTTAATATTTACCCTTGTGTTGAAATACAAAGGAATTTAATGTCTTTGTAATGAATTGACCACACCATTTAAATCGACTTGATTAATTATAGACTTGATTAAGATTACATGCAAAATTAAAAGACTTCATTTAAATCGACGTATATTGAATGACAGAATTTAGGTGGGACCCGATTTAACAAATTAAAAAAAATGCCAAAGTTTAACAACAGCCATAATAAACTGACCCTTTTATAAATTCACGCTATGATTGTATAGCGATGGTGGCACCATCATCTACTAAGTTAAGGCAGTAATACTGCCCTTACGCTGTTTAAAACTCCATCACACTACCGAACAGTTTTTAAAATATAAACTTTTTTTTTTAAATATAAACAGTTTTTAAAATATAAGCATCCAACTCGCACATGTTTATGTACATACATTTTTAAATATATTGAAGTGCAGATTTCATAAAGGGTAGATCAACGCATTCATAGTCTTGTTTAAAACACAAAGGTATAAGAACAAAAACATTAATACGCTGAGATATGGAAGCTAAACTTTAGGTAATTGAATGCAGACATTCTTAGTTTTGTGAAAACGCAGAGGTATTAAAAACAGAAACATTAATTCGCTAAGATATGGAAGCTAAATTTAGGTAAGTCAAATGCAGACCCACACATTTTTAGATACAAAAGAGATGCAGAAGTAAATGCCACTATAATCCAGCAAAACGCAAACATTACACAGTAACCACAGATAGAAACGCAGACCCCCTTTTTTTTACAGTGAAACGCAGATAAAAACGCAGACTTCCAGTACTAAGTCGAAAGGTAAGGAGAATTGGAAAGCGTTTAGTTTGCAGGAGGATTGCCTGTGTCAAATAAAATGCAGCTCTTGTCTGCCCACATACATAGCGGCCAGAAAAAGAAAAACACCCCAAAGAAATAAAAAACGCAGGTAAAAACACAGATTGAAGACGCAGATAAATAAGAAACGCCCATAATCAATGCAATACGCGCAATATACGGATTCCCAACATTTAATATGCAGTGGCAACCATAAAAATGCCCATAACCCAGCATGCAATGCCCCATACTCAGTGGCAAAACGCCTAAACCAGAATTGCTAGTGGTATAATAATAAAAACGCATAAATTTAAAGAACGCCCAACATTAATTAAGAAAATGCCCAATGCCATTGAAAAACACAGATGATTAACAACACAGACAATTAAAGAACGTTGATGGAAACAACGCCCACTCTGGCCCTAACCAAATGTAAAACGCAGAACCCTTGGAGTCATGGCAACGATTTTACATGATCATGAAAGAAAAAGAAAAAATGAATGTTGAACCATAGCAGAAAAACGAAACGCTCAATAATATACAGAAATCCAGGGTAGATATGGTCTACTGAAGGTAAGGGAAACCACCCACCGTGTGCCAAAAATGCCCAAAATCATTTAAGAACGCAGATCAGGAAGGAACACAGAGTATTTTAAAAAAAAAACGCAGACCCCAATGAACAAACGAAAAACAAAGATGTCTGGGTGGGTGCTTCCAGAGATAACAATTTCTTTTTTTTTTCAGCAAGCATTAACAAGACGAATTGCCAGAACAAATTGCCATTAACCATTCCTAACAAATTTTTGCCAAAATTAAAATCATACCTTAGCCACTCGCCCGCTTCGGAAGACGTCCCGCGTGCCGTGCCTGGTCCGCTCTCCCTGCCGCTCCCGCTTGCCGACCGCAGAAAGCTCACCGGTACCTCCCAGCCAAACGCTAGGGGTACTCTGCTTCCCCCTTAGCCCCCCGAGCCGCAAAGGGGCCACACAAGAACCAAGGATAACACTAGCTTCTCAGCTCGCCTCCACGACTGAGCTACCACTCCAACTCAGTTGAGATAAACCCAACTCCTCACAAGCAATCCGTCAAACCACAATTCGGCAGCGTAACATTACGCTAACCGTTCATCCTCTTTCTCCTTCCTTTCCCTTTCTTTTATAGAAAAAATGAGACCCACTTACCTTCCTAATTATCAATTAATTAATTTTTAATGACCAACCTCTAAACAGTCTCCATCGTCCAAGTGTCACTCATCCCTAGGGTTCTCCAATAATTAAATTCTTTTTAATAAGTAAAAGACTAAATTCCCTCACTCCCCCAAAACCGCTCCTTAAATTTCTCCTAGGGTTCCTAGATCCCCTCTCATGCTTTTAATCACTTTCCTAAAATGAAGTTTCTGAAATTTAGTAATTCCCTTAATGCTGATTCCTTTTTGCTTTTTACCCTATGTCTTCTACTTTCCAATTTTTAAGTTTCCTTATTCCAAGTTTCCTTATTTTTTTATTTTTTTTTCTTCTTTTAGTTCTCTCTTTCCATTATTTATTATTATTATTATTTATTTTTTTGTTAAACCCCCAAATGATAAATGCGCTTAATATTCTTTTCAATATATAAACAAATATTTTTATTATTATTGATATTATTTTTTGAAATCCTAATTTTTATACTCCCCTTTTTAAAAATTTTAATTCTCCTTTATAGTTTAAATGCCAAGGGTTTCACTTAAATTAACCCCCTCATTACTTTACCCCCTTTACTTTTAGGAAGACTTTAATTAACACCTAGGAGGGTTTTAGTTTACGCCCTATGTTTATTTTTGTAGGATCTTTTCTTAGGGTTCGTCAAAATTTGTCTTAGAGAAGTTTTAATTTAGGTTTTGATTTGAACAGGGCGACAATTTAATTAG
>ML814582.1:59512-76923 GCA_009831015.1 Picea engelmannii | reverse complement strand
TCCCAAGGCCTCTTGGAAACTCGTCCAAAATCGTCCAGTAAACACCGATCCTCGATCAGATATAATCTTCTTAGGCACGCCATGCAGCCTCACAATCTCACTGATGAAAACTCTCGCTATGTCAGGTGCCTGATACGTCGTACACACCGGAATAAAGTGAGCACTCTTTGTCAGAGTGTCTACTACTACATAAATTGAGTCGTGTCTCCTTGCCGTCAGTGGCAATCCAACAATAAAATCCATCGAAATGACTTCCCATTTCGATTCCGGAATGGAATGTGGTTGTAGTAATCTTGTCGGGTGTCTATGTTCAGCCTTTACCTGCTGACACTCGAGACATCTCGCCACAAAGTGTACTATGTCGGCCTTCATTCCTTTCCAGACGAACAAGGGCTTAAGGTCTGCCCTCATCTTCGTGACTCCCGGGTGAGCCATGTAAACTACTCTATGAGCCTCGCTCAGGATCAACATCCTCAATTCGTCGTTTGGCGGTACGTAAATCCGACCTCTAAACCTCAATAAACCATCGCTGTCAAAGGTAAATCCCTCATATCGTGGTACCATCATAGTGTTATGTCCGATAAAATCCTCGACTTCCTTGTACCAGTCATCGTCATGCTATAAAGTGAGAATCTTCTCACGTAGATTCGTCTGAAGAGGCAACACCGAAAAGATGCGTGGCCTCCAACTCAAAGCATCTGCCACTCAGTTCATTGTTCCCTTTATGTAAGTAATCTCGAAGTCGTACTCGCTAATCAATTCCGACCAACGGCGTTGTCGCGCGTTCAGGTCGCTTTGCATGAAAATGTGTTGTAGTCCACAATGATCAGTCTTTAATTCAAATTTTCATCCAACAAGGTAGTGTCTCCATACCTTTAAGGAATATACTATGGCTAGTAACTCCAAATCATGCGTCGCGTAGTTCTCCTCATGCCTTCTCAGTTTTCTCGAAATGTAAGAAATCGCTCGTTCGTCTTGCATCAAGACTCCACCTAAACCTTCCTTGGATGCGTCAGTGCATACCAAGAAGTCTGCATCCATGTCAGGGACTTTTAGTATCGGTGTTATTGTCAAAAACTCCTTAAGCCTCCTAAATGCTTCCGCGCATTTCTCTGTCCACACAAACTTCTTGTTTTTCTTCTGCAACTCCGTGATCGGATTTGCTATCCTTGAAAATCCTTCGACAAACCATCGATAGTATCCTGCTAAACCCATAAAACTATGCACTTCTGTGACATTCATCGGCACAGGCCATTCCATAATAGCCTCAACCTTGGCCGGGTCCACGGCGATACCTTCGTCGGAGATGACATGCCCTAAGTAGTGAATCCTGGATTGATAAAAAGATCATTTGGACAACTTCCCATATAATTTGTGTTCTCGTAAACATTGTAGTACCAAGCGCAAGTGCTCGTCATGCTCCTCCGTCGTCCGAGAGTAGATCAAAATATCGTCGATGAATACTTGGACGAACTTGTCCAAGTACTCGCGGAACACCCCGTTCATCAAACTCATGAATACCCCCGGGGCGTTTGTCAGTCCAAAAGGTAAAACAGTAAACTCATAATGTCCAAATATCGTCTTAAAAGCAGTCTTAGGGACGTCGTCCTCCTTGATCCGTAACTGGTGATACCCTGATCGCAAATCGATCTTGGAGAACACCGTCGCACCCTTCATCTGATCAAATAGATCATCAATTCTTGGTAAGGGGTACTGATTCTTGATCGTAGCCTTGTTCAGTTGACGATAGTCAATGCAAAGCCTCCACGAACCATCCTTCTTCCGAATGAAAATAGCGGGTGCACCCCACGGTGACACACTAGGACGTATCAGTCCCAGGTCCAGCAACTCCTTCAGTTGCATTTTTAACTCTTGCAACTCCGGAGTCGACATCCGATAAGGCATTCTCGCTATCGGTTCAGTCCCCAGTTTTAGGTCTATAGTAAACTCCAATTCTCTTTCTGGTGGCATCCCAGGCAACTCCTCTGGAAATACGTCTGCAAACTCCCTCACCACCAGAAGGTGTTCTAGACCTTCTGCTACTCCCTTTTCGTTTAGCGCAAGGATTGCATAAAGATTGCACCCCTTGCGCATACTCTTCCGTAACTGTAAGGAAGAGACGAACCTCAGGGATACTCCCTAGTTTCGTCCTACTATCACACGTCTCTGTCCTTCATCATCGACTAAGCTCAACCGTTTCGTCTTACAGTTGAGTATCGCCTCATGCGATTCCAACCAATCCATGCCGATCACGACGTCATAGGATCCTAAGATCGTGACGTACAAGTTGACCCTCATGAAAAACTCTCCCAGGTTAAGGGCACAACCCATAACCCTTCGTCCGACCTTCTGTTTGGCTCCCGAAGCCATCTCCATGAAGATAAACTCATCCTGTTCGACTGCCTTTACCTTAATCCTTTTCAGTGCTGCACCAGAAATAAAACTCTCAGTAGCACCTGGGTCTATCAAAATACTAAGGGTCTGGTTAGCAACAGTACCTGTCGTCTCGAGCACTGTAGACTGGTGCTCTTCCTAGCGGTTATTCACCGCTGCATGAATCCGATGGGCCTTGCCAATATCTCCCACTGTAGTAGGTCCGGCTGATTCGGACACCCTGGTCCTCTCCACAAGACAGTCGCGCTGGTAGTGTGGCTCCCCACACATCCAACACCCCTTCTTCGGCCCAGTTGTCCTGGTGCCCGAAGTAGAAGATGACTACCCACCGGCCTGGAACCCTGGTTTGTTCTGCTGAACAGGTCTAAACTGCTGCTGCTGCGGACGACGCTGCTGCTGCTGCGGTGGTCCTCGGTAAGGTGTCCGCTGCTGAGGTGGCGGTCATCGAGGTGTAGTGAATGTGGATCCCCTCTTGAAGCCACGATATCCCGGTGTATGTCTCGATGGTGTCTGATGCTGCGTCGTTCCAGATGAGCCCTGTCCTGCAGGTCTCGCTGGAGTCTTGGTCTAACCCCCGCTGATAAGCTCCTCCTCTACTATGAGGGCCTTTTGGACAGTGTCGTGCAAGGTTTGAGGCATCAGAATCCTAACCTTTGCACGCAGGCTGTCATTAAGGCCAAATACAAACCTGTTGACCTTGAGCTTCTCAGTGTTTAGATGCGGAGCATACTGGAGCAACTCCATAAAATGTGCCTCGTACTCGGGCACTGTACGACCTCCCTGTCGTAACGCGTTGAACTCATTGAGCTGATGCTCAATGAATTCCTCAGAAATATATCTCTCTCGGAACCGTTCCTCGAACAGTTCCCATGACACGTCTTCAATGGCCATGTTTAGTTGTGGTAGGAGCGTCTTCCACCATAGAAGAGCGCTCCCCTTTAGTTGAAAGACCGCCACGCGGACCTTCATGTTGGAGGTATAGTCGCGAAGTGCGAAGCACATCGCCATATTGTCCAACCATGCCTCGATGACTGTGCCATCTGGGGCACCAAATAACTCGAGAAATTTCACCTTCTCGAGTTCACGGTGAATGCTACCAGTAACGGCCAGTGCGCGCGGCGGAACCTCAGCAGGTTTCGGCACCTTGGCCTCATCTCTGTCTAATCTGCTGATCAGCGCCTCGGACATGTACTGGAAAGATCTCATCATCCCCACAACATCGACAACTGCGATCTGCTCCTGTCCAAGGGCCTGCTGTCCTCCCTGGGGGTTAGACCCCTCAGGCGTGGATGCTGCTGGAGGCGTCAGGCCGCCTCCCCTAGCACCCCTTCGTCTGCCTCCGCGGCGTCCTCCAACCATGATTACCTGCACACAGACAAGCAGCTCAATCAGCAACAGAATAATCAATACTATCATGTCAACGGAACCCGTAGTGAATCCCAAGTCGCGGGTCGAACCTGGCTCTGATACCATATGTAAGGAGCTGCCTCGTATGACAACCATTCTAGTAATAGGTGCAAATTTTATTTTTATTTTTTGTTTAAGGTGTGTGTGTGCGCGTGCAGAAGTAACAACACACTTGACTCTACGTCGCCTTTGATGACCAACAAGACGCAACCACGACAAAAGTAAAATTGACCACTAAATACGACTGACCTCCTGCCCATCCTACCCTGCAAGGTTAGGACCTCCAAGACACATAATCAATGCTCAAGCCCAGGTTCCCATCTCTTTTAACCATTTAAGGTCTCAGGGCTGGTGACTGTTCTGAGGAACATGGAGGTGTCTACATCCAGCCCAACACAACAGATCAAGCAACTAACTGACCACAATCAAGTACAAATAAGAGGAACAAATGTGCCCCTTACGGAAGGCACGTGACAAGGACTCTGACAACGAACAGCCAAGTTCACAAATCTAAAGAACAACCACCCCGATATACGAACTTGGGTAAGTAGGTTACGTAAGTCCATGACAGGCCACCATATAAGTTTTATCGATAACAATAGTTTACACTAGCCCTTCTGTGAGATGTCAATATCATTGCGTTCCTGTTTACAATAACATCGCAATGAAATAAAGAGCATACCTTCCCAATGATATCAACTCTAACATTGCAATTATTCACAGGGTCAAAACAAGCAATTACATACTCAACAACATATTATGATTACGAATAAATGAACCGTCATCAATGACATTCCTTTACATGTTCCGGTGAAAACATTACCTAATCATTACCTTTACACCTTGCTAACACCAACTAGGATATCATGATAATAAGCCATATCCTTACTTTTATATTCTAAACTACTCTTCAGGCTAACAGACAACGACCTCAAGTTTTCTTTGATTAGTGTGACTATCTAAAAAGGGACTATCTGCAAAGGTTTACATTTCTATAAGAGTAATTAAGGAAGAATAAATATTATATTATTTAGATTGATTTCAATGTATTATCATTGTAGCAGGATCATGTACTAATGAATGAAATAGTAATGTGATGAAATTCTTGTTCTAATACAAAGGAAAAGAAGTGATTCAACACCCTTGACTATACATGTCATAAAAAGATGATAACATAAAATAATTTAATATTTACCCTTGTGTTGAAATACAAAGGAATTTAATGTCTTTGTAATGAATTGACCACACCATTTATTTGTAACCTTTTCGCTAATTGACAACTCCCTTACCCTATGGTAAACATACAAGTCTAACACCATAATTGTGACCCAAGGAATGACAACGTATCACTATAATTAGAGTGACAACACCTAAATAACAATGATAAAACTTGGCAATGCCTATGGGTCATAGAATCTAAATGTGACCTCAATTATAAATGTCATCATATTTACAAGGGACATGGTAACCTCAATTTAAAATGACACACATTTATCAATATCGATGATTCTCATGACAACGTTAAAAGTAATAGTATTTAAGCCCTCATCAGGATTATAAAAACATCTTATTATAATTTAGGTCAATGAAACAACAAGGTGGCGCCCCGGTTATGTGCTGGTCATGTGTACCGATGACCAGAATCTAAAGGTCATCATGGAAGGAATCCATTTAAGGGTCAATAATTAATGGCGATGTATTTTCCACGACGTTGATGAAGCAAACGTATTGTCATCGATATAACAATATCAAGTCTATAATTAACATCAGTTTTATCTATCATATGACTTCATGATTAAAAGATTACATGCAGAATTAAAAGACTTCATTTAAATCGACGTATATTGAATGACAGAATTTAGGTGGGACCCGATTTAACAAATTAAAAAAAATGTCAAAGTTTAACAGCAGCCATAATAAACTAACCCTTTTATAAATTCACGCTATGATTGTATAGCGATGGTGGCACCATCATCTACTAATTTAAGGCAGTAATACTTCCCTTACGTTGTTTAAAACTCCAGCACACTACCGAACAGTTTTTAAAATATAATTTTTTTTTTTTAAATATAAACAGTTTTTAAAATATAAACATCCAACTCGCACATGTTTATGTACATACATTTTTAAATATATTCAAGTGCAGATTTCATAAAGGGTAGATCAACGCATTCATAGTCTTGTTTAAAACGCAGAGGTATAAGAACAGAAACATTAATACGTTGAGATATGGAAGCTAAACTTTAGGTAATTCAATGCAGGCATTCTTAGTTTTGTGAAAACGCAGAGGTATTAAAAACAGAAACATTAATTCGCTGAGATATGGAAGCTAAATTTAGGTAATTCAAATGCAGACCCACGCATTTTTAGATACAAAAGAGATGCAGAAGTAAATGCCACTACAATCCAGTAAAACGCAGAGATTACACAGTAACCACAGATAGAAACGCAGACCCCCTTTTTTTACAGTGAAACGCAGATAAAAACGTAGACTTCCAGTACTAAGTCTAAAGGTAATGAGAATTGGAAAGCGTTTAGTTTGCAGGAGGATTGCCTGTGTCAAATAAAACGCAGCTCTTGTCTGCCCACATACATAGCGGCCAGAAAAAGAAAAACGCCCCAATGAAATAAAAAACGCAGGTAAAAACGAAGATTGAAGATGCAGATAGATAAGAAACTCCCATAATCAATGCAATATGCGTAATATACAGATGCCCAACGTTTAATATGCAGTGGCAACCATAAAAACGCCCATAACCCAGCATGCAACGCCCCATACTCAATGGAAAAACGCCTAAACCAGAATTGCTAGTGGTATAATAATAAAAATGCAGAAATTTAAAGAACGCCCAACATTAATTAAGAAAACACCCAATGCCATTGAAAAACACAGATGATTAACAACACAGACAATTAAAGAATGCTGATGGAAACAATGCCCACCCTGGCCCTAACCAAATGTAAAACGTAGAACCCTTGGAGTCATGGCAACGATTTTACATGATCATGAAAGAAAAAGAAAAAATGAATGTTGAACCATAGCAAAAAAATGAAACGCTCAATAATATACAGAAATCCAGGGTAGAGATGGTCTACTGAAGGTAAGGGAAACCTCCCACCGTGTGCCAAAAATGCCCAAAATCATTTAAGAACGCAGATCAGGAAGGAACACAGAGTATTTTTAAAACAAAATCGCTGAACCCAATGAACAAACGAAAAACAAAGATGTCTGGGAAGGTGCTTCCAGAGATAACAATTTCTTTTTTTTTTCAGCAAGCATTAACAAGACAAATCGCCAGAACAAATTGCCACTAACCATTCCTAACAAATTTTTGCCACTCGTCCGCTTCGGAAGACGTCCCGCGCGCCGTGCCTGGTCCGCTCTCCCTGCCGCTCCCGCTTGTCGACCGCAGAAAGCTCACCGGTACCTCCCAGCCAAACGCTAGGGGTACTCTGCTTCCCCCTTAGCCCCCCTGAGCCTCAAAGGGGCCACACAAGAACCAAGGATAACACTAGCTTCTCATCTCGCCTCCATGGCTGAGCTACCACTCCAACTCAGCTGAGATAAACCCAACTCCTCACAAGCAATCCGTCAAACCACAATTCGGCAGCGTAACATTACGCTAACCGTTCATCCCCTTTCTCCTTCCTTTCCCTTTCTTTTATAGAAAAAATGAGACCCACTTACCTTCCTAATTATCAATTAATTAATTTTTAATGACCAACCTCTAAACAGTCTCTGCCGTCCAAGTGTCACTCATCCCTAGGGTTCTCCAATAATTAAATTTTTGTTAATAAGTAAAATACTAAATAACCTCACTCCCCCAAAACCGCTCCTTAAATTTCTCCTAGGGTTCCTAGATCCCCTCTCATCCTTTTAATCACTTTCCTAAAATGAAGTTTCTGAAATTTAGTAATTCCCTTAATGCTGATTCCTTTTTTCTTTTTACCCTATGTCTTCTACTTTCCAATTTTTAAGTTTCCTTATTCCAAGTTTCCTTATTTTATTTTATTTTTTTCTTCTTTTATTTCTCTCTTTCCATTATTTATTATTATTATTATTATTATTTTTGTTAAACCCCCAAATGATAAATGCGCTTAATATTCTTTTCAATATATAAACAAATATTTTTATTATTATTAATATTATTTTTTGAAATCCTAATTTTTATACTCCCCTTTTTAAAAAATTTAATTCTCCTTTATAGTTTAAACGCCAAGGGTTTCACTTAAATTAACCCCCTCATTACTTTACCCCCTTTACTTTTAGGAAGACTTTAATTAACACCTAGGAGGGTTTTAGTTTACGCCCTATGTTTATTTTTGTAGGATCTTTTCTTAGGGTTCATCAAAATTTGTCTTAGAGAAGTTTTAATTTAGGTTTTGATTTGAACAGGGGGACAATTTAATTAGAGGAGTCGTTTTTAAGAATTTTATTAGGCGTTAAGATCTAGGGTCATCTAGGTTGTCTCATCATCATCATCAATGCGACGTGCCCTTCAGGACGCACTACGTGCTCCAAGGGTGCCACTCGCCTTACTTGCTTCGGTTGCGCGACGTGCCCTTCAGGATGCACCACGTGCTCCAAGGGTGCCACTCGCTGGCTTGACGGATTGGTAGACTCTATAACCCCTGGAGTCAACACTCCGCTAGGTGAACTTGTGGGAGACTAAGGTCTCTAAGGAATAAGGCCCCCGCCTTATTGCGTGCCCCTTAGAATCATCGTGAGAGACTATCGCAGTCTACCCTCATGGCATCGTGGATCCTCTCGAACTAGGTAATCGTTAACCTACAGTTTGAGCCACGGCGGGAGTGCTAGTAGGCTGTGGCAGGGCTGCTGTCCACACCTCTCCCTCAATCTCTATGGAACTCATGTGTGGCCCCTTTACTCCATATGTGAGTCCGATCGGCAAGCTATCGTCAGCCTGCATCATCAACCATCATGTCAGATCATGTCAACAACATATCATAAAATCAATATATATCATCAAAACGAAACAATATCATCGTAAATGAAACAACTCAAAGCCCACTCCCTGACTCAATCGGGTGTCCAAGGGAGTTCCACCGATGCCTCTGCATCCTCAAGGTCCGAACCCTGCACACTCAATGAAACTGAGTCAGCAACACCTGTCTACAGCAATGTAGTAAAAACATCCTGTCATATAACTTAACACATCATAATGAAGGAAAAAGTTTTATCATCATAAAATACAAATCACTTGCGAGCAAGTGTCCTCAAAGAATAAGTTTTGTAAGTGCGCCAGAGCGGGATGTTACACTAAGAGACCTTACTAAAATACACCTATGATATGATGCCTCTATTATTGATATACAAAACTGATATGTTGTTGATATATGCCTCTGATATGCATCTTCTATTTTTGATATACAACATTGATATGATTCTTTGGTATGATGTATCTTTATCACTGATATGAACCTCTATTGCTTCACCCTTAACCTACTGTTGACAGGCGAAATTGACCATCTATCAACTGGATGAGCGAGTCTGGTCCGGGGTTGTCTAAATAACCCAAGCCGTTTGGTATAACTCATTCTGATGGGTTTAATGGCTCCATTAGACAATCTAAGAATCCTAAAAGAAACGAATAAAAGAGAGAAATAACTAACTAATTACTAAACACTATATATATATATATATATATATATGTACATATGTTCTAATGTAACTGTAGTAGTTGTATTTAAGCAGAATATATACAAGTCTCATTTATTTACATGATTTACAAGCTGCAAGTTTTTATCGAAACTTACGAAAATCGATGTGAAAAATGATTGCTTCTAGGAAGCAGATAAAGAAAACACATAAAAATATTTATTGTTTTTTTTTTTAAATTTGAAAAATCTTGCAAAAAACGTTAATAAAACATGAACATCTGGATAGTCAAAGATGAACCAAACATTATAGTTTCAATGATATGCAAATGACATAAAAATACAAAGAAGCTATCCTATCAGTGAATTAGTCAGGTGTATCTAAGCATCTGCATGAGTGGTGAACATCCAACTGCTATGTCCAAGAGAGAAATCTCCAATGAACCTTATAACTATTCTAAATAAATTTAGAACATGTATTGACAGCTTAGGTTTTAATGAAAGAAAAGGAAACACAAACATAAACTTGTGATCTCATAATTATACATGATTACAACAAGATAAATCTGGAAGCAATCTATGCATTTTATCATTCAATTTAAAATTCAAAGATAAATCTCATTATTTAAATCGAAGATATAATCATAGCATTTGTATTTTGATGAAGCAAATGATAGATGGTATTTATAATATAAACCTCCTACACATCACATATCATTTAATCTAAAGATATCATACCTGCACATGTAACAAGATTAAAAAAACATAAATAACAACATTATAAACAAATGGCTAAATCCAAAATGCATATATGTCATTCTATTAAGTTTTTGGTATCACTTGTCAATTATGTAGTCCTCGAAGAATTCTTTTGGATAATAGACTTTAAAGATTGGAAACATTAATACATAAATGATAATAATTAACCATGTATTGATAAAGAAGACTAAAACTATTTAAATCAATGCATAATCAATTATTCAAAGAATATGAATATATTATATGAAAATAAAACCATTTTACTCACAGGACAAAATCCATTAAGCAACCTAGAATTCCATATTCTTCTTTGAAAATACTTGTTCATTCTCCCAAAGATTCATACCATCCATTACTCCATTTGAAAAGAAATAAAAAGTTTACAAAACCATTAATATACAAAAGAGAAAGGATTAAAATCCTCCTCTCCAATTCTTTTATCTCCTTGGCTCTGATCTTTCTCATATATTTATAAAATGAATGAACAATCTGGGCGTCACTATTAATTTCCGCCACCTGAAATTTTCCTCTAAAAGAGACCCAATAATATCTCAAATCATGCATTTTTTGGGGAAAATCTCTATGCGAAAGGTAAATGGTTCCATTTTGGTTCTGGGTTTTTAACCGTTTCTTCAAATTCCTCATGGTTTGGCCACAATCAATTCTGTAAAATCGGTTTTCTGATATTGACACCTTTCCAAATTTTATCTGTTGTTGCTCATAAAATTATTTGTAGCAATCCAAAATTATTTTTGGATCAATCATCTTGAATGTATTTGGATAATAAAATCAATCCATGATCAGATCCATATCAAATATTTGATAATAGAAACCTGTGAAACAAAAAGAAACCTAAATTAATAACCTAAAAATTGTGAATAAAACAAAATTTAGAAAAATCAAAAAATGAATTTAAACTAACTATAACTTATAAACAAGCATTTTTTATAATTTTTTTTCAAATATGATCTAGAAGCTTCAAGTTAATGAAGAAAAAATATTAATTTTAGTTTTTTACAAAATCAAACAAATGATAGATAATTCTTTGATTATTATTATTATGAAATGAGATGCAAAATGAAAAATGAAATTAATTAATTAAAATCACCAAATGATTTCATGAAAATGAGAAACCAACCAAGATATTATTTGATAAAGTATTGAACACATTATTCAAAATTGTCAAACTTGCTAATGAGCAAAAGAATGAACACATAATCATAATTTAAACTAAAGTAAACATTTGATAAAAATTAATGTGTTTGTTTAAATTGAGATATTTATGCTCGTTTCTAAATTTTGACATATACTCTTGTAATGAATGTCTCATACTAAAGTGAACATCTTAAGTTTGTCTCAAAGCAAGCCAAGGTATGGAACTATTTCAAAAGGTTGATTATGTAGCTCATTAGATTCTAATAGGGGCCCTTTAAATTTTGTAAAATTTTAGGGGGAGTTGTTGGGGCGCAACAAATGGCGACTTATTGGGTGAAGCAGTTATCTCTGATCTAGTAAGATTTCATCTCAGGAAGAAAAGAATAAGACTGATAAAAATGTTTAAGTTGCCTGAAATAAATTCACTCTCAGACCATATAGTAATAGGATAAGCTCAATGTTATAACCAGATAATAGAATTTTCTTTGCAGAATATTATGACCTGAAATAATGTCTTAATCAAAGAGTCACGATGTTTATAAAAGAACTTCAATACCGTTGATAGAGCCACTGCTGCCAGTAAGTGTTCATAGCCTCGAAAGGGATGTCATTTAACCCACTCAAATGCTTTAATCCCATCCAATTGTTGTATCCACATGATATATATTTCCATAAAAGTTAATATAAAAACATATACCTGCTACCTCTTGACCTGACATTGCTTCGTTGCCAACAGGCATGTTCAGTACCCCGACGAAGTTGTCTTGGTATCATGTGTGCATTTACCCGCTGCCAGGGAGCCTTTTGAGTACCCCGAGGGGTTTACACACACTTCCCACACATAAGTGCTTTCAACCCTCTTATGCCACTTTTAAATAATAATACAATTATATATTTCTTGATGACAAAGAGAGTGGGGTGATATTGGAGGTTAATTGCAATACAGGTGAATAGTTAACCATGTAATTTATTTGCTTTCAAAATTGGAAGTTTTATCATGGTTTAGAGATTTTAGATTTCATTTAAGAAATCATCTAGAGAATGGGAAAGCACTTAAAAGTGATTCCTTAAGACTATGGATGGCGTAAAAAGTTTAAATATCATCGTAATTCTCAAAGATTTAAACCATATCTCTGGTGTAATACTCGAGCAAAGATAATTTGAGGACAAAATGAGAGTGACAATTGACTTAAAAATCAATTGTCTAAGCTATATCTTAATATCTGGACCTTTTTGAACTATTTCAATTCACTTGAAAAAAAAAAGTCTTAAAATAAATGCTTCCTTCGACAATAGTTCTTTGATCAGAAATATATTGATTCAAAAAGAAAGATAAGAAGAAAACTCATTTAAAATAATCAAAGAAAACAAAAGAACACAACAAACCAAATCAAATTTTATTAATGGGATTCAAAATCAGATATACAAAAAATCAAAACAACAAAATAAAACTTTTCAGAAAACGATTTTGGCCAAAGATAAACTTGAGATTTTGGATCCACTAGCATCTCACTATAAAATGAAGGAAGAACTAAATCATATAAAATATCATGTGCGAGCAAGTTCTTTTCTTAAGATAGTGATGCATAAGATGTTACTTTGACCAAGCATTATTATTAATAATAAAAAAGACTAAAAAGAGAAAAATCCTTATTAAGATGAGTGCAGTCCTCCTCGTGGCACCTTGGGTCAGGGTTGAATTGATAGTTTAAATTTACTTATCTCTTTACTTTCCATTTAAAATTTTCATGATTATACTGTGTTTTTGAAAATAAATATTCAACGAAAAGAAGAGAGAAAAATATTTAAAGTGGACTTCCATGATAACATTCATATTATGGTTCTCTTGGTCTGCTCGCCTGTGTTCATAACTGCATTATTACAAAGAGAAAAATTGAGAAATAAAATTAAAAGAAAACCTACTCCTAAAACTACTCTAACTACTAAACAAATAAAAAATACTAAGTGAGGTCATGCTTCCAATGTATCCATCAAAGTAACTCCAATCCTACAATGGAAACAAAATCAAATATTACTAACAAGAATGGTAGTATATCGAAAAATAACAAAAATATGTCATACTTACCTTTATCATCATCATTTAAAAACAAAGCAAGAATGACCTTACCATTCTTTTGAAACTTCTTGATGTATGAATCCTCCAACCATTCTGAAATATGGTTGTGATATCAGTCATAATGGCATGTAAGAGTGTAAGTAAGTTTGGAAAACTTATCAATATTATGGGGACCTGACATAACCATCAGCCAATGTCGAAATGCCCCATCCTCCTGACAATTCTCCAAGTGTTCATCAATTTCTTCACACAGAGGATCTAAAAAATTCATGTGATGCTTACTTCTTAGATATTTAGGTAGAAACAAAGAAAGCATGACTTTATCTTTATTATGAAGATTTTTTAGATACGAATCTTCAATCCATTCTAAGATCCTGTCATAAAAAGTAGGATGAAAACTATAACTTTGATGAAATGAATATATCACTGGGGAACACATCATAAGAAGATTCATGACATTAGTTAGATTATTGGTTTGAATAATTCCTTTGATGAGATTGATCGTTTCAAAATGTGAAGCATAAACATTAAAATTGGAACTAATCAAAGAAAGAATATGCAATGTAGAATATTCGATCTCCATAAGGATGAGTGCATTGTATTTTTCAAAAATAAATCATGTAAAATCATCTTACAACATGTGTTTTTCCCATGCCAGTGATGAAAGTGAAAGAGCGTCAAATCTGATTTCATAAATGTTATGTTTGGAATTAATTTCACCAAATTTTGGCATATCGAAAAGATTTAATTGTGATGGAAAAGAGTAAGATATTGTGGGTAAAGTATCAAGTCCACTAGAATCTAAGAAGAGATCATGATATAAAGAGTAAAAGGAATAAGAATTAAGAACATGAAAAGGATCTCTTGAGCTATGATATTTGACAATGGTATTCTCAAGACATTCCTCTTCATTTTCATTAAAAGTTTCACTCCATTTTGGTGATAAATTCTTCAACATAATATGATCATCTAAATTTGCCTCCTGTACGATAGATAATTCAAAACTTTCATGGAAAACATATGATATTTCATGTTGATAAGGTACGATTTGTAGATGAGGGTTTAAGATTACTTCTTCCAATTTTAGATCTACATCTCTAATCAGTTTCATTGGAATGTTACAATTCTTAAGATCATTTTCATCACCTAAGTCTTCTTCAATAACCGAATTTAAATACTAATTAGAGCAAGAGTTAGGAGAATGAGGACATTCACCTTGACCCAACATCAAATCTTCTTCCACGATGGTCGAGGACTGAAAATACAATGATTCAGAGGAAAAACCAATTTGATTGTTAGTAAGAACATTTTCAATAGATTCTACCTCCCTTTCTTGTTCAACATTTTCGGATGGATCCCTCTCATCCTGTGAACATAATTCTTCTTGCAATTGAGTGATAGTATTTGTAACTGCTTCATCATTTGCGATTGAATATGATTGGATGGAACCATCATAGAAGAGATTTAATACAAATGACATTTTATCAAGCTTAAATTTACAAAGAACATGATGGATTCTTGTTGAAAATCCTTTTGAATATGAATCGCCATTGATTAGCAAAGTTTGAAATTCTTCACATAATTGATTGTAATCATAGATTTCAAAAGCATCTAAAAATTCATCTACAAACTGAAACCAATCAAAAATGTGATATGCTGGAAAAGACTCAAACCAATATTTAATCTAACCCCTGAAAGTAAAAGAAAACCATCTGCACAAAACCTTTAAATCATAAATATCGTGCTTGATGCATTTACACCAAAACTTGTTAATATGGTCTTTTGTAGATACATTCCCCCCACCATCAAAGGTGAGTTTGGACAAGAGAGAGACTGTCTTATTGGGAATATCAGGTAATGAGAAGTGGAAAGCATGTTCCAACACAGTGATTTGGGGAGCCATGGGAAATTAATAAATTTGAAACAAAGACCCCTACAAGGCCAGCTTGTGAGTCTCGCCCTCCTTCTAGCGCCATTTGTTGACCGACGAAATTGATCGTCCGTCAACTGGAAGAGCGAGTCTAGTCTGGGGTTGTCTAAATAACCCAAGACGTTTGGTATAACTCGTTCTAACAGGTTTAGTGGCTTTGTTATCCAATCTAAGAATCCTAAAAGAAACGAATAAAAGAGAGAAATAACTAACTAATTACTAAACACTGTATATATATATGTACATATGTTCTAATGTAACTGTAGTAGTTGTATTTAAGTAGAATATATACAAGTCTCGTTTATTTACATAATTTACAAGCTGCAAGTTTTAATCGAAACTTACGAAAAATTGATGTGAAAATTGATTGCTTCTAGGAAGCAGATAAATAAAACACATAAAAATAGTTATTGTTTCTTTTTATAAATTTAAAAAATCTTGCAAAAAACGTTAATGAAACATGAACATCTAGATAGTCAAAGTTGAACCATACATTGTAGTTTCAATGATATGCAAATGACATAAAAATACAAAGAAGCTATCCTATCAGTGAATTAGTCAGGTGTATCCAAGCATCTGCATGAGTGGTGAACATCCAACTTCCATGTCCAAGAGAGAAATCTGCAATGAACCTTATGACTGTTCTAAATAAATTTAGAACATGTATTGGCAGCTTAGGTTTTAATGACAGAAAATGAAACACAAAAATAAACCTGTGATCTCATAATTATACATGATTACAACAAGATAAATCTGGAAGCAATCTATGCATTTTATCATTCAATTTAAAATTCAAAGATAAATCTCATTATTTAAATCAAAGATATAATCACACCATTTGTATTTTGATGAAGCAAATGATAGATGGTCTTTATAATATAAACCTCCTACACATCACAGATCATTTAATCTAAAGATATCAGACCTGAACATGTCACAAGATTAAAAAAACATAAATAAAAACATTATAAACAAAAGGCTAAAGACAAAATGCATATATGTCATTCTATTAAGTTTTTGGTATCACTTCTGCATTCTGTAGTCCTCGAAGAATTCTTTTGGATAATAGACTTTAAAGATTGGAAAAATTAATACATAAATGATAATAATTAACCATGTATTGATAAAAAAAGACTAAATCTATTTAAATCAATGCATAATCAATTATTCAAAGAATATGAAAATAAAACCATTTTACTCACAGGACAAAAGCCATTAAGCAACGTGGAATTCCATATTCTTCTTTGAAAATACTCGTTCATTCTCCCAAAGATTCCAGCCATCCATTACTCCATTTGAAAAGAAATAAAAAGTTTACAAAAGCAATAATATACAAAAGAGAAAGGATTAAAATCCTCCTCTCCAATTCTTTGATCTCCTTGGCTCTGATCTTTCTCATATATTTATAAAATGAATGAACAGTCTGGGCATCAGTATTAATTTCTGCAACCTGAAATTTGCCTCTAAAAGAGACGCAAAAATCTCTGAAATCATGCATTTGTTTGGTAAAATATCTACGCTTAAGGTAAATGAGTCCATTTTGGTTCTGGGTTTTCAACCGTTTCTTGAAATTCCTCAGGGATTGGCTGCAATTAGTTCTGCAAAATTGTCTGTGTGATCCTGACGTCTTTCCAAATTTTATCTGTTGTTGCTCATAAAATTATTTATAGCAATCCAAAATTATTTTTGGATCAATCATATAGAACATATTTGGATAATAAAATCAAGCCATTATCAGATCTATATCAAATATTTGATAATAGAAACCTCTGAAACAAAAATAAACCTAAATTAATAACCTAAAAATTGTGAATAAAACAAAATTTAGAAAAATAAAAAAATGAATTTAAACTAACTATAACTTATAAACAAACATTATTTATAATTTGTTTTCAAATATGATCTAGAAGATTCAAGTTAATGAAGAAAAAATATTAATTTTAGTTTTTTACAAAATCAAATAAATGATAGATAATTCTTTGATTATTATTATTTTGAAATGAGATGCAAAATGAAAAAAGAATTTAATTAATTAACATCACCAAATGATTTCATGAAAATGAGAAACCA